>JARJEB010024154.1:0-10484 GCA_030264535.1 Liometoxenus newtonarum
ACGGATGCAATATTGTATTTAGCAAATTAATTTACCGAATTTTTACGAAATGTTATAATTATACCGATTAAATAAATCATAATTATTTTTGAAATTAATTTTTATTCATTGTTTTGTAATTGAAACTCATTTTCATTACGATTTTGTACATCTACGTCTATATGTATAATCCCCCATACATCGGGATGGCAAATTTTTGGAGAACATCGATGTATCGATATCGAAAACATCGGAGATAATCGATACATCGATGTTTCTAAAACTACGATACATCGTTGCCATCCCTCCGGGCCATACACGTATTTTCCTAGATTAAGATATATGTAGCACAGTTAGGCCCGGCGCATATTGGACGCAGCACAGTCACCGTCCAGGAATAGTAGAGGCACAAAAGAGGCAGAGCGTTTGCGGCTCTTTGAAAATTGGAGACTTGAGAGTTTTTTTTTTGGTCATCGCGTTCTCGGATAGATATTACAACTTTGAGACTTGAGAGCTTTTTTTTGTCACCGCGTATTCTCGGAGGATATAATTATATATGTTTCTATTGAGTGAGCTTTTTTTTTGGTCACCAACAATAAAAATTTCAAAATTTCAGTTTATTAACTAAGTATTAAATAAAAATTGCCTCTCTGATATTTTCGTTTTCATGTTTTCTTCACAACTTGGCTCTTCTCACTGGAAAGTCTGCCGACCCCTGGTCTAGGTTTGGGTATAGGCAATGTAATATATCTAGTCTGGTGTCCCATTATGGAGCACAACGAACACTGCTTCGAAAATAGAATGTTTTCCCCCTTTGTAGAAGTAAAAGTAACTGCGGTGCTGGGGTCCCGTTTCCTTGGGGATGTGGATAGTGGATACCTTTCTCTATCTATGGCAACTTGAACTTTTCGCGTTGATGCTGCTTTCTTGTTTTTCAACATATTTGTCTGTCTGATTAATATTGTGAATGTTCATGAAATTCTTCACGATACCCTCCCTCCCTATGGTAAGGTATTTATTTATTAATCATCAAATAAACTCATTTTTTTTATCCAATTTTGGAAAATTTGTTAAATTTAAATTCAATTTATACTTTACTTAATAATATTACTTTTGTCGCACAATAATTAAAACAAGACTGTGATGTGAAGTACTTTATTAAGTATATAGTTAAATATAGCTTTTGGTATCGTCAAATAATAAATTAAATTCTAAAATATAAATGGAACAAGCCCACATTTTGTTGGTAAATATTTTGCGTCGTGTCTGCGTTTGCGTTATTCGATTGGGTATTAATTATTAACGTTTTTTAAAACGCTTTCGGTTGCGAGTTAACCACCCGCTGGCGTCTATAAAATACTCAACGCGCCTGGATCGGATGTGTTCACGTTCAGCAGGAGGTAGCAAGTGCTAAAAAAGTTCGCAAACGGATGAAACACGTGCGCATTTTGTCTGGATGCAATTTTCATGCTGTGTGTAGGTATATCCGTTTTACCTTCCGAATAAAATATGGAAGCTTAAGCTATTCATGTGGATGGATGGCATCAGGGATCCCTGTTTTTCTCTATTTCTGTTTATAGATATATGTATGTATACCTAGCCCTAGATATGCCGCATTTTCCTGTTTTCTTGAAACATCAAACATCACTAATGATGTCTGCTCTTTTGTCTTGCTTGACGGCTTTTACTTTTATTTTCCTGTTGCAAAATTTCAGTATTGGCTTTCCTAGCTATGAAGTACATTTGTTTTTAACATTTTCTTAACTGGAACTCCTTCTTTTGCACTTTTACATGCATTTTGATGTTTTTCGTTTTTCGTTCTTCGTTTTATCTATTCAACATCCCGGCAAGTAGTATCTTGTTGTATATAAAGGAAAGGAGAAGAACATTTTCCAAATGATTGTTTCAGTTCGCAGTAATACAGCAGTAGCAATTTCCTCCTCAAAACGATGCATTATTTATTCAAGCCACAATAACGAAACACCTGCGTTCCGCTCTTACTTGCTCCTCGCTTTTCCTTTTGTTTTTATTACTTAATCCCGAGTTTCTTCGGGGTGTTGTCTTTGCGTCTTTCCTGCGCGTCGTGGATGGCAAAGTTCTATGTGCAAAAACGTTTTTAATTTATTCAAAGATTCATGGCTTATATGCTCGCGGCGCGGCACAAAAACGTAAATGAAAGCTTATGTTGTAGCTATAGAGAGATGAAGCCATGAGATCAATTGTCACCCATCTGTCTTATCGATAGCAATTTTCTCCATTCTTTCCAATCTGTGAGCAAGCACCAAGGACTTTATGAGTTCTTGTTCTTTCATTTTCCTTTAACATCGCCTACTTTTGCCCCATTTGTTCCGGATTCGCGTTCCGCGAGTTTATTAAAAGTTTTTATGGTCCGCCCATCCAGCGCGGTTTCGTTCCGGTAATTATAATTTCTTTCATTTTCTAAAATTGCATCTAATAACTTTCATGTAAAATGATATTGAAATTATATTCGAGCCGCAGTTTTGTTAATTCCGCAAAAGGTTTATTTTCATTTAGTTTTATAAACCGGGACTCTTTCAACACTTTTAAGTAAAACCAACGCAGTGGATTGTTTATATTAAAATTATCCATATTCTTATCCTTATCCAAAGCTAAATTGATGGCAAAGCAGGGATGCGGCTTAAGTTTCCATTTTCATATTTTTATTTGAGGCGAACGGAGATTGCGAATTAAAAAGGAGCAGAGGAAGTCGGGGAACCTTCGGGAATGTAGAAGCGACAAACAGAACCAATTCTGTTGAGTGTGCATTACGAACGGAGCGGAATTTGTCGCAATGTGGATGAGGAAAATTGTATAACTGCTTCCCCCATCAGCCACCGCAGTCTCCAGACGTCCAGACGATATTCTATAGAAACGGGTAAAAGCGCAAAAAATTGAAAGAAAAGGCCCCTTTGTTACAATAAATACTTGGCATACGTTAAGAAAAAGTGTTGGCAAAGTTTGAGCTGAAAAAAATACGTTTGCATGTATGTCATGGGCTGGATGTTGGGAGTCGTTTGTGCTTATTCACTCTTAATTTTGTTGTGATGAATTTAATTTTCCCGGCACGCAAACTAAGTTGCTAATTAGTTTTCCCACATTTTTTGCTGTCCTTTCGGCTTTTTGCTGGATTTTTATTTAATATGGGTAAAACGTGTCGTCTATGCTTTTCTTGATTCCTTGCCGAATATTTATAAATTGTATAAAGAAAATGAGTATCTAATACTCTCCCCTAAACTGTAAGTTAATAGGACCTCTTTTGATAAATCGATTTTCTATTTTGATTTGCCTCTCCCTATGCAAATAAGTGACGCATAAACACATTGCATAGCATTTGCAAATATATAGCCAATTTCAAATGCGAAACTTTTGGTGCATACACGAAGCGATTGATTTTCGCGGGGATTAGCTCATCGAAATGCGATAAAACCCACACGCATATGACAAAATGACATTTTCGCACGATTTTCGTAAAATGTTCGACAAACTTTGTCCTTGTTCGTGTATACGTGCGGGCGATGTGTGTGTATGTGTGCAAAGCTTGTACGCCTTCGGTAAACAAATTCTTCACTTGCTTGCTGCACAACTCACGCCTGCAGCGTGTTGAGCTTCGAGCGAAATTCCTAACTTAATAAATTGTCACCCTTGGGATTAGTTCCACTAGCTTTATAAGTATGTAGCTGTAGGTAGAGGAATTGTATTTGGTGGCGTCGCCGACTATGGACGGAACCCAAGAAGTTACTTTCTTAAACCAATGTGACTTTTGACTTTTGATTAGTTAATCTTAACTGGGCTACTTCGTCGGTGTAATCGCGGTGATATAAGGTGAACGTATACATAAACCTTTTTAAATCTTTGTCCCCTTTATTGTTGCAGCGCATTTCTATTGTCGTATTTTATAATATTCCGTTCCTTGCCGCTGCATTTAATGGATTTCGCTGAATTAAACATGAACAATTCACTTCATTCATACATTCATTAATTTCCTTTGAAACCACAAGCGAAAAGCAAGTTTAAAATCGTTCCCTCGACCGGGACGGCACCGGCATCGGCACGACAATGAAGATTGTCTCTTCATAATCATAATGAATGCTTCGATGCGTGAAGGACGTGAAGCGTGAAGGTTGTTGCCTGTGAATTGTGATGACAATAGTTTATGTAGGTGTAGTACTGCACATGCGTTCACAATAGCCGAAAACTTCATTTAAAAGGTTTAACTTTGGTTGTGGTGATGCGTGATGTGTTCTAGACGACTTCGACTTGTGAAGCACAAAAGTTATCCAATTCCAATGCGAAGCTCTTCTCTTTTTGTATATAGTAACAATCAGGGGCGGATCGAGTCACCGGGCGATCGGGCTTTTCCCCGGGAAGGCAGCTTCTATCGCATTTTTTACGTTTTTTTTTACTACTTGGAGAATCGCTGTTCTTAAATCCCCCGGGTCGACTTCATAGTTCAATCCGCCTCTGGTAATAATTGTTATAAAACGATTGTATGATTTGTCGCGTTCATGAATAAGACAGAGTGGTCTGTTCTGCTGCTGGCTGGTTGGTATCTTTTTCGTTTTTTTTTCTGTGTCACAAACATATCATGTTTTAACAATCTTTATTTTCATTGTTCACGTTCATGTCCTTTTGTGAGCATGTTTGTCATGTTATTTATATATGCATTTGTTCTTTGAGTGCTCTCTTTCCTCGCATTTCAGCGTTTTTTTCATATCTTAAGTTCACCCAAAAAAAACTTGAAAAAGAAATAAGTTTTTACTGCTCCAAAAGTAAAAGAAATTTGTATTCGAATAAAAACAACAATTGCGTGTATTTACCTATAAAATTCAATATTTTATTTTCATGTTTTTCCTTTTACGGGTACGGAAAATTATGTATATTTGAAAATTTTTCATTTACTTATCGAATAATTAAAATTCTCTATTTGTGTTCCATGTTTGTTGTGTTAGTTAAAATTAAAGTTTTGTATAAATAAATATGCGTGTTAAAATTAAATAATAAAATCAGGACGGTCGTGATTGCGGACCGAGACAAACTTATAGCGTCTTTTTTTTTGTGAGCGGTGACTTTTCGCGTAAAATGCAAGTGGCTCTTGCATAAAAGACAAAGAAGAACAACAATAAGTGGGAATAATAGTCGCGACGCGCCACGTTATTTGCTTTTCTATATTACTCTCTTGCCTTGCCGCTACCATTTGATTACGATTCGCTCATTCATTGTTATGTTTGGTTTTAAAATAGAATAATACAGCGAAAAGTTTTGGCCTCCAAACTACAACTTCATATGAATTAAAGAAATAAATTTCAATGCATAAAATACACCTACATGTGCAAATGATGTGGCGTTAATTCGTTTATTAGGATAAAGGACCCTTTTTAGAGCTTTTTGGCTTCGTCCCTTTCTTTTGCTGAAGCGTAAAACGCGTTTCTACTTGGCAGACTTTTATTTATGTTGCTTTGACTAGATAAATAATGAAGGGAAAGTGGGATGTTTTACTGAAAAATGCGGAACAAAGCTTATAATTTCCGGCTCTGCCACTAAAAATATTTTCTTGTCTCTTGTCTCGCAAGGGACTAGGCGGACTAGAGAAACAGGAATAGGAAATTTTTCACGCATATAAAGCCACTTTAAAGCAACTGATGATTTCATTGTGAAAATTAATTTTTGGGTCAAATAAATTCAATTAGTTTTACAACGTAAATTGTTTATTGAGTCATTTTAACTAAATTTATACTTAATATTAATTTTGTTGATTAAAAAATGTTTCTATAGTTGGTTTGCTGAGTTGCGCTTTCAATGTTTGCACGAGCACAAATGATCAATACCAACGTATAATGGAATGAAACCCTTTTTATCATTTGGGTAAATGTTTTATGCGCAACTTTTTATATGTTGCTTAATGATAATTGCTTCGCCGTTTTTATAACAAAAGCTCATAGCAAAAATATCAAAACGCGGCACCCATTGAAATAAAATCTATTTGGTAATGGGCCAATATTTATAGGGACTCCGTCCGTGTAAAAGTATCGTGTAGCATTGTGCTTGTGGAAAAGTGGATGTGAAATGAAATGTGAAAGCGTTCCGAAATGGAATTTTACATCAGCAATGCTACGAAAAAGAAGAATTTCGACTTTGTTAACTTCAAATAGTTAAATGTGCCTTTTGGTGGCTTTTTGCGTATGTATTCAATTATACTTCTCTCGATACGGTTCAGATTGAGGCGTGCCTTGATGTGAAATGGAATAATGACAAAACGAATCGATTTTACGATGATGACTGATGACGATCGGTGGCGGGCGCCGCTTCACTAATGATTGTTACCAGCACAAGGCTTGCAAATGATGTAGAATAACTTGAAAGCAAAGTTTAGATATTCAAGCAAATACTAAGTTCGTTACTTTACATTTTACATTTCACATCCGCACGTATACTGGTATTTCTGTGCCAATTCGTTGTTATTCGAACGTCGGCCGAATTATATTCGAATTTCCACTACTAACAGCAGCACTACCAACACACTAGCACATATTAAGCCTTGAAGGACCAAGGAACGTGTTCTGTGTTCAGCGGGTATGTCATGATGTCTGTTCCCATTTGAATTCATAAAATCCTTAGCACGCAAGTTGGTATGTTACGTCACGAGTCATACGAACACGACAAAATGCATTAACATCAATTTACTTCGTTTTCCGTTTCTGTGTTGAAGCCTTTTTTTCCTTTTTCAATGTCCATCCTACTTTTATTGACGTAGCTATATGAAAGTTTTTTTGTTGTGTTTTCTTGATGTGTGTAAATGTGATGTCCTTGTCATTTTCCAGTTTTACTTGCGAATATAGCAAAAGCTCAAGTTGATATTATACAATCAGAGAGAACCGAACGAATCAATTTTGATGTTTGCTTCGCTTCGCTTTGCTTTGCGATTATTTGTAATCGACAATCGTCTCATCATGGAAATAGAATTTCTACAATTTCAACATGAATTTGAACGATACAAAAATTTCATTTTATTGTTTTGTGCATGCACCTGAACTCTGAATTAATTCATAGATATTAGTTTTTTAGTTAGCTTTACAGGCACATAATGGAACAACATTAGGAAATTGATTCGATTATGTCTGGTAACGACGCTGTGCTGGAGCGATCAATTATTTCAAATCGAGCAAATGAAAAAATCAAAAAATATCAATCTGATCAATTAAATATATACATTTTTTTATTCATTGTGTTTTTCATTTCAATTATTGTAATTATTTATAAAAATGAATCATACGTTTTTTTTGTAACAGTCATACAATTACAAAACGTATACCAATCGCATTAACATTGCATCAAAATTACGAAATACAAGTATTAAAGCGCGACCGTTCCAGTTTTGTAATTCTCGCGACAATGATTAATGACAATGCGTCACAACTTTATCGCAACTAATGACGCCTTTTATGATAATTAAAGTCTCATCTCATTTATCACGATTGATATACATTTGTTTATTTCCTCGCTGGTCGAGTGAGTAGAGTGTTCAGGCACGATGCTCACTGGCCGCACGAATATGGGTTCGAATCACATCCGGGCGAGAGTTTCCATAAGAATTTGTTCTATTTTTATGACTTTTGCGTTTACCATACAGTCTTGTTGAAAGACAGCAATAAATTTCTCTATATAGCTGTCGTTTATAAAATGAACGATAGAAACAATTGTTATATTAATATTTCATTGTTTCATTCTTCAGAAAAGGTGAAGGTAAAACGGTATTTTCTGACTTGTACATTCTAAATAGGAATAATGTGGAGACTCCCATCCATTTGGGACGAACGTTGGCATTTAAATTGCGCACAGTTGCACGTCCATATTTCATACTTTTCTTACTTTTTCCGCATTTTCCGAGCGAAATCCGCCGGATGTAAAAATACAAATTCTGATTTAAAACGAAACATTATCGAATCCGAAGGGATATATAAGGCTTCCGCTTTGATTTGTTGCTGTTAAAGTTTCAAAAACTTTCAAAATATTTTTCTTTCTCTTTTTTTTTTAAAAGTTCTTTAAAACTATAAATTCTGTTGATACCTCAAGGCTGATGACTAACTAGATTTTCTCTCTCAATTCCCCCTTTCTTGTTAAATTCCCGATTCTTGATTTCTGCCTTCATTTAATTATCGGATCTACTATCAAAGTCGTATCCTTATCGTGCTTCGAGTTAGATTTTCTAATATAATTAAATGGCTCTAGTTTAATTAGTTATACGGGGAAATACCTAAAACGATAAGGATTTAATATAATACATTCACTGACTTCCAATAATTTGCTTTGTGCCATGCAATTCCAGACATTCCAGACAAAATATTGAAATGAAAGATATGTATTGATAAAAAAATACATCTTTTGATTTAGTGAGTTATTCAGGAAAAAGGTCAAATGCAACGCGCACCTAAATGTCAATACTCCTGCAAGAATAAGAACTAAATCCTTAAATAACTAACTATCTTTGATATCAAGTGAAATAATAAACCATTGTTGTCTTGTGCTATTGTGAGTTTTATATATTAAAATTATAGTGTAAGACACAATAATTTAATATTTAACAATACGATACCAAAGTTAAAATGAAATTTCATTTCGCAAGTGAATATTTTTATTTTTTATTAGTTTATTTTTGTTGTATTTTATTCAATTATTGGTGTGTCTCATTTCATTTTTATCATACGAAAGTTTATAGCATGCAATTTTAATTATCGTTTAAAATGAAAATCGTTGAACGAAAAATCCAATGAATATGCATCGTTCGCAAATACGGTAAAGTGGCGCTCATCCAGAATACGAAACTTCAATAATTATCGGACGATCCGTTGATTAAATAAATCGTTCGTAATTATGCGTACGTGGATACTTTTCAGCATTTATTAAATTTGCGCAGTAATCGCTGAGTTTAGATAGTCGCACAGTTTGCAATATTTTATTCGCACAATTAAAATGCCAAATACGCCGCCTGAATATAGTTGGAATTTGACATTTGCAGCATTACACTCACGTCGTGATGTTTCGCGAGTGCAGGTCGCAATCAGCATGGCGCAATCAGAATTACAATCACTACCAGAGTAATCGGAAATCGGTTTGGCTATAATATAGATGCGCTTGTCGTTCCATCGAACTTGACAAACTGGAACCTTTTGTGCGCCAATATGGTAAATCCATTTATTATCCAATTAGTTCGAAACGTTGAGCTATTATTTATCCCCCCCTGTGTCGCGTCGGAGTGACGCAAACCAATATTTTCCAATTTGCGGTTCCAACCGGGACGGGACCATCTCCATATTGCAAACGATAGCAAGCAAACATTGCACAAGCTCACCACACCATCAAAGGATTCGTTTCGTCCTTAAATTAATCAAATACCGACTGGGCTTTATAAGAAATCTGATATTTTCTATTAGCAATTATTTTGCAATTTTTAACAAAATGTGCCGATATTTTAATAATTTGTGTGCTTACAATCTCGCAAAAAAATCACGGATTAAATCATCAAACATGTGAGAATTTATAATTTATTGCTTTGCATTTGCTTAATTGACATGTTCTCTCGCGTGAACGTAGATATTTGCGTAATTTGCATGATATCGGTTACGATTTTACGTTCCCATTATCACAAATACAGAAACACAGTTTCACTATGATCACCGTAGATTTTTGTTTTTCTTTTCACGTTTTTGTTTCCATGTACACATATTTCAAGGATATATGTATAACGAACGAACCAAAGGGCTCGTATAGAACTGTAGGACACTTAGCAACTGCTATATTCGTGATAGAAATGAATATCCATTACGGTCACGCACTGGAACACTTAAAATTGTATATTATACGGATTCGGTTCGCTTGTACGCCTGTTTACAAACAACCGAACCGAACACATACTGAAACAAACTGAAATGTAAGTACCTACTGTACACGAGAGGCACATACGTTTGATACGCGTACATACTTCCACGTCCTGGCCTGGTTCCTGGTTAGGATTCGAGGATGTAACGTATTTTATATTTTTGCGTGCTCATAAAACAGGCCATTCTAGAACGCGGCCATCCATCATTCATAAGCAAACACGCATGTGGAAAATAATGTCATGTGCATGCATTTTCATATAGTTTTCTGTTTGGCCATATAGTTTCAATGAATTTACGATTCGTGTTTGCGCATTACGCATTAATATTCCCATAATGTATTTGTCTACTTGCGGTTTTCATTTTGTTCATCTCCATTTTGCAATTTTGTATTCTACACACAATTGAAGCTGATTATTAACAAATTTTGATAGGATGGATGATAGGAAGCGATTTTAAATATCGATTTTACAGTAACAAAAGTACACCTCCTCAATGTTCCCTCTAAGCCGGAATGCGCACTGCGCGCAAAATAATTTGACTGAGCCAAAATAATTTGACTGAGCAATGCTATACCCGAGAAGGCGCGGTGACCAAAAAAAAAAACTCTCA
>JARJEB010024162.1:0-19318 GCA_030264535.1 Liometoxenus newtonarum
ATACCTATAATTGACTCGTGTTAAGCTCATAATTCGCGAGTGGTGATAATGTCTGTCATATGTGCCTGCATACACACATAGTAATCGCTGTTTTACGTGGTCGTCGCGGATAAAATAATTAAAACTAAAGAAAACGAACGAACGGTTGCTATAAGAATGCAAAACGAGGTTTATTGTTTCTAATTAAAACTCAAATGCATCTTTCCACACTGGGTTTTATTTTATTTATATTTATGACTCTGTAATTTATGATCTGGAACTATCACCTAAATACCCTGCCAGTCCTGTCACTTTTGCCATTATAGAAATAGGTATAGTGAATAAATTATATTCATTTTAATTAATTGAATCACTTGTAATTGAAAGTTAAATTTATAAATATATTAACGATCGAAGCTCGAGTAATTGTAGATTTAATTGTTTTTCTTATAGTTCTGTTTTATTATTCAATCATTAACATACTCATAATTGTTTATTACACTTTTTGCTTCAAGTGAACAAGTTTTTAATGAACAGCGTGAAAATTGTTTGAATTTTTCACTCATTTTATACTTTATTTATACCTAAATAAATAAAGAGACGTTTTCAATTTCCGTTCTGTTGTTGTTCTGTTGTTGCCATTGGTAAGCCTGTTGCACGCAACTCTTATGTTTTTATTTATCAAGGTCAAGTTTGAAGGTCCTTTTATCTTTTTGATTTTCGCGCGTGTTTTAATGTGTGTGAAACTGGTTGATGCACAATGTTCTGCGCAATCAAATCGCCTACTAGTAATGAACTTACTGAATGTATTCGCCGAACGAAGTTTAATAATTTAAAAGCAGAAAAGGCATAACCCGCGTTTTATTTGTACTTTTTAAATATCCTATGATATGATCGTCCATACTTGTTTCTTGTTTCTCGACGACAACTATAATTAAGTTCAATCAATGTTGTAATTCACCTCCTTTAATGTTATGTATTGACTAATACTACCTAAAGAACTACGAACAAAAAATACTATGAGGGTAAAAAGTATAAATAAAAAAATTAAAAGCAGAGATGTGCGCAATTTTGCTGTCAACTACCATCCACCAATCCTTTAACTTAAGCTTCTAAGCTTAGGATGGCAATTTACATTAATGTCCAAGATAAGAATATTATTAAACTTTGTTCATATTTTCCAATTAAGTAAATAAAAAATAAAAAACAGATTCCAATTATTTATACATACCAGAAAAAGTATTCGGAGTAATTTAGAACTGCTCTTGAATAGTTTAGAGTTACTCTAAGTACCTAGAGTTACTCTAAGTACCTGTGGTATATTAAAAATAGATATCAAGTTAGTTAAATAGATATTATTGTAATCAAGAAACGCATTTAGGAAGGCTTAATCTCACAGTGGCATAATTAATATTTTTAAATTCACAAGAAAAGTTAACTCTCTCGCCGGGGTTAACTTTTCTTGTGAATTTCAAAATATTAATTATGTGTGAAATTGTCACTGTGAGATTAAGCCTTCTTCCTAAATGCGTTTTTTGATTGAAAACAACTCACGGTTTCCTAAGTAATTCAAAATTGAACATTATAGATATTATTGTGTCAACCGGTATATAAAATTGTCTTGTCTTGTATTAATTAGCTTTGACAAAATTCTTCATTAATATTTATGGCTTCATTAACGAAATTTTAAACCGGCTGATTAATTTCATCGTTCAGTGCGTTGTCTCCTTTCAGTTCAGAATATTCGAATATAAGCAGGTATCAGGTGTCGTTCGAAATTTATAATTAAACGATTTGCTAATTCGTCAGTATTTTTTCCATTTGTATAACAAATGTTTACTTTCAATTCGACATAACAAATCCTCATTTCATTTTACTTAATTAGTTATTATATTTACTGGAATATGAAATGGAAAAATGCAATATTCGATGAAATAGAATTATAGATTTTATAAGTTAGTATACCTAAGTACCAGAAATATCGCCTCGAAAAAAATTTGCCGCTGCGATTTACCTATCAGTTTGATCTCGTCGACAATTAATATCGGTGATGATCCATAATTATAGGTTTGCGTTTATAATTTATGCAGAAATCTATATATATGTATAGGTACAAGGTTGGTATATTTAAAGACGACAGTTTCTGTTGACTTCAGTTGCCTGCCTGTTAACTCACTGATGCTTTCGAACGATTACCAACCAAGAATAAGTATAAAAATTTAAAAAATCATCGCCATCGGGATAATAAACAACGTCGAACGACTAAGAAAACACTATTGACACTGTATGCAGTGTAATGTACCACAAACAAATTGGTTTTTCAATTAAACCATTAAGATTAAAGCAGCACTTGCACTCGCAACACTTGGAACATAACCAAACCAAACCAACATATAAAAGGTGCGTTTTATTGCACTTTAACTCGAGCGAATTAACGGTGTTTTATAGGATAGTTTCACTCACTGAAATGTAACTTTTCTAACTCTAGATTGAGACGGTGAAACTGCAGTAACATTGTAGGGTTTGGGGTTAAGTTAGAATTAACTCGCATTTTAGCTCGCCACTCATGTTATATGTCAAAATGATTTAAAAATTCACGAGGTCGTTTTATTGCATTTTAGTCTCACGGGTGTAACTTTCGGTCGCAATAAAACGCACCTTTAATTTAGCGTTTAAAATGGTTATGTATATGCTACGGGTGTAACTTTCGGTCGGAATAAAACGCACCTTTAATTTAGCGTTTAAAATGGTTATGTATATGCTTAACATGAATCGTATTACCAATTTTCTGTTAATTAAGAAAATTACCTACAAGTTGTGGGTTCGCTCTTAATGGCTGTAATAAGGTCATAGTAAACAGAAAGTTCGAGAGAAAAATGTATATAGCTAGACACATTCGTTACGATTGGATTTGTTTGTTTAGCATGTTTGTTTGTGCTGTTGTCTCGAGAAGAAATGTAAATATTCGTTAACTGTACGCGAGTGTGCATCCTGGGGAACAGTCGTTAATTGAAGAACGAACTTTTTTTTTGCAACTTGCAAGAAACGAACAACGAACAAAATGCACTGCAGTACAATTACAAATAAGGATCGTCTTGACTTGATGCATTCATACAGTAATTAATTACTTTATATTCTTTCCACATTAAATTACAATAACACAATAAGCAAAAAAAGTAGAAAATTGCATTAAAATTTTAATAGAATTTAAAAAACCAACTGGCTTGGCTGTCTTCGTTTCTCATTTTAAGTACTTATATACTTATATAGTAAGAAATTTTAATTGCACACTTCGATAATAATACGATATTGATTTGAATAGTTTTAAACTGTAATGTGATGAAATTCCCACTTGAACGAAAAATGATTCTCAATCAAATTCAACCAAACTATTAATTTACATACGTTCCGTCAACGATTTTTTCACGTCCGCACACATATCTATTAAAATTAAAACCATAACTGGAAGCGATTGGTTGGACGATAGAACCGCGTCAGATATTACAAACAATTATTATTTAATATCTCAATAAAAATTCCCATTAACCAACGAACCGACTATATACACCCATATCCATAACTATAACATACTTACATATAGGTAACTACTGATGATAAACTGTTGAGTGTTTTCAATCTACCTTAACCTGTAGGTATATATACATATTTGTATTCTTGTGGTTAGAATATTTACATGGATCATGAATACACTAACTTCTTATACCGTGCGTTTATTTTACCGTTGAACATAGCATAGCGTACTCAATGTTCGCAGATAAAATAATCGAGTCAAACTCATAGCAATGGAGAGGGAATTTGTATTGCTCCAGACACACCGACGGACAGAGTGGGAATGTGGGACGGACAACGTCACACCACGATGACAAGTCAGTGCATCAGTGTGAGAGCTATTTTGATGATTATCGAGTTGTGTGAGTTCTTTGCAAGACCTAACACTTGAGAAAGAAGTTAACAACTAACTGACAATGTAAATTAATTACTTTGATCGTGCATCGCCACTGTCATTAGTTTGACTCCCTGCGAACATTGCGTACGCTACATGCTATGTTCGATGGTAAAATAAACGCTCTGTATACACAGGTAAATAAGTGGCTTCTAGACAACATTAAAGCATATTACAAGATGAAGAAGCACATCAACATTAACTTCACTTAAGTTGAGAAAGAGTTAAGAAAAGTGTAAAAAAAAATGATGGCAATGGGAAACGTTTATCTGGTCATTCACACATCGATGCAGTGTATTCATCGATTCCTTGTATTCTTTGGTCGTTGTGTAGATGATTGGATTGGAAAACGCACTTACGTCGTTACGTGCTACGGACGCGTTACGGGTACATATGTTTAACGCATAACAAACCTAACCTCACGCTGGCGGTTGTTATCTGTTATAGAGACATGGATTGTTTATTATACGATTATATTGATATTTTCTTGTGTATCAGTATCATTGAGATGAGGCGTAATGGCAAATTGCTGTTGGAGCAATTTAGGAAATGTAACAAAATGGCATGTTTGAAGTTAGCAACGCTTGTAAAAGCTAGTTTCGACTGCATTAGCAAAGTTTGCCTGTTTGCCCAGTAGTTAATGATTTTGGTATAGCTCTATGCAGAGTACTTTTAAACAATTGCTAGAAGTTCTAGTAAACTACTTTTAGAAGGTAATTCAAAATGAGTATAGAAATATCGAAATAATCTGCATATAATGGACAGGACAAAGATAGATTATTAACAACCATTATTAGGTGTGTATGCAGGCACATATAACCCACATTAATATCACTCGCTAATAATGAGCTTGACACACGTCAATAATAAATCCATTATTCCTCTAGAGATTTACTTTACACCAATCACAGCTCTTCCCTGCATTCAATAATGATATGTGTGACACACAGGCTGAACACACTCAACTTGCCTTGAACGCTTGAACTCATATATGACCGAAGCCGGTTGTCAAATATTGTCTGTCAAGCAAACGTCTCCACACTGCAAGTTGAATTCCATGGTTGAAGCCATACTGCAGTATAAAAATTAAATTTTGTCGTCGCGGATAAAGTATAGTGCATGTGCGCTATTGTATGCTCGGGCGATTACTCCGCTCAGCCTCGCTACGTAATCTTCGCCCTCGCGTATAATAGTCTGCATATGCACTTATTGAATAATGGACTATTATATGTAGGTATAGCCATATAGGTAAGGGGCGGATTGAACTATAATCTCGCGGCGCAGTTGTTGAGAGCCACTGGTTTATACTAACGGATTATATTGTAAGCGATATTCACGTAATACCGAAACTGATAGACCGATTGACGATTCGTTTTCTTTTGAGTTTGGCACGCATATAGAATAATAAATTCTTTTCTATTCAAAAAAATACGCTGGCGTGCATCAACGTAATTTTTGTGTACAACAGATAATCAACGATTATTTCGCTATTCATTTTTATATTAAAAAAAAACGAAAAAAATTATGAAGTAATTTCATAATTTGTTTTGGAATAACGGTAGGCCTTTAATTATAAAAAAATCGCGATAGCAAAAAGCGGCCTTAAGAGAGTCCCAAACTACCGGCTTTTCATGGAACTGTCTCGATCCGCCCCTGGTCTGGTAAAGGTATTGTATTCAACTCTAAACCTAAACTTTGTGTAACGCTTTTATGTTTTAATTCAACAATGAATGATCATAATAATTATGTATGAACGACAGATTAATGCATAAACAATTTGGTTTTTGTTATTTTAACATTATGTTGATGTACTTACATGTACACAACTGTTGACAGTGACTATACATTTTATTTTTTAAATTTATGTACTTACACCTGCACACATACGTATACATGCGCAATAAATTAATCAACGAAGCAACAAAGAAAAAAAAAGAAACACATCAAACTAACTAAGTTCGACCCATCAGGGAGTGTAGCTCTAGAGTGTGAATGTGGTAATGCAACGTTGAAAATTAATTATTATTGCTTCACGTTAATAATTATTATTTCTTCACGTTAATAATTATTATTTCATATTTATAACTAACTATACTGGGAGTTTTGAGAAATACTAAAAGACCTTTAAATAGGTATTAAAAGTAAGGTGATCATATGATAAATAATTCGATTTCTATAGTAAAATTATAAGAGAAATTTGAAAAAAGCGCCAAAGAGCGGCTACGACAGGAAAACTTTGTATATTTTGAGCTTTGTAGATACGATTTGAGTTATAAGGGCTTCCTGTAAATAGTGTAAATATATGACATTATTAATTTTATGATAATTTTCATGACATGATATTAACAAAAAGATTTACTGATGAAACAAAACGCGTGGGTCTGCGTCTTTATGTCTTTTATTTTATTGTAGAACTCTGTTCAGGTTTTTCATCTCTATATGAATGCATTAATGTTATTATTGTAAATAAATTTTAACAATCACAATATAACAAAAAAACTTGTAGGAGTTCGTATTTGTTTTGTTTTACTATGTTTTCGAATAAGTATTTATCGTTTTATGACTTACGACTATTTTGAAATTGTAATTTACAAATTGTTTTTCATTAACAAACACGCATCTTTTAACATAAATTGTGTTCATTTTTGATGACTACATTTTGTCTATCGTCATTGTATGCGTGTTTGTGTGTTCGTCAAGAAGTAATATTGAACAAATCTAAAAATGTCCAAAATAGATTATAAAATAAAATTTCGGTTTTTTTTTAAATATAAAAATGAATAGCGTAATAATCGTTGATTTTCTGTTGTAAACAAAAATTACGTTGATGCACGCCAGCGTATTTTTTTTCGAATAGAAAAGAATTTATTATTCTATGCGTGCCAAACTCAAAAGAAAACGAATCGTCAATCGGCCTATCAGTTTCGGTATTACTTGAATATCGCTTACAATATAATCCGTTAGTATACACCAGTGATTCTCAACCAATGTGCCGCGGCACTTTAGTGTGCCGCGAGATTCTTCAAGTGTGCCAACATTGCTGGGAATCCCCTACTCAACAACTGCAAAAAGTGACGTTTCACGAATTATCAGTGATTTTTTTTAATGCAGTTTTGCAGCGCCGACGCTATAGTTCACTGAATTGTAAGGCCCGCCGCATATTGGACGTAGCACAGGTACAGTCGAGGAACAGTACAGGCAGAGGTGTTTTTGTAATACACTGGTTTGCATGCGCTACCGCACATTGGGCACAGCACAGTCGCAGCCGAGGAATAACTCTGTCTTTTTTCCCTCTGTCTCGTCCTAGCCGCACAGTTTCCTACGTACTCTGTTACTTACAAAAACACCTATGCCTGTCCTGTTCCTCGACTGTGCCTGTGCTACGTCCAATATGCGGCGGGCCTAAGTATGCCACCAAGTTTTGAAATTATTAAAAGTGTACCGTGAGGAAAAAAAAGGTTGAGAATCACTGGAATAAACCATGAACAATTAGCTATTCTTTTACTACATTATGTGCATTTGTAGATACTTGAATGCATTCTATAGCACTCGCATATCGTTTCACTGACTTAGGTATTTAGTCAGTTCCTTGATTCTTGTGTTCTTAATCTTTCTGGTGACTTGACTAGCGAGTAGCGAGACTAAAGTCGATAGCTGTGCGCCATTTCGAGGCGAATCACCTCACGCGTTTAGCTCTTGGCTTGAACATCGAGCCATCCAGTCCGTGCCGGTGTGTGGAATAAGAAATTAGTGACGCCACACGTATGCTAAGTTACAGATGTGCTAACTACAAATAAGTCATAAAAGCAAAAATATTACCTAACTCCGAAATTAAAATTGGACTTTAAAAAAAAACATATGTTTTTTGATTTGTTTTTGGGTTTTGTTGCAATTATTGCAAATTTCTTCGTTTCTGTTTGGTACCTGAACAATTTATAATACCAAACACCTAGCTAGGCAGTTGATAATCAAGCACCAAAGAAAAGTCTTTCCATGCAAATCGAAAAACAACCCGAACTTCTATTTTGCTTTAGCAACGTACTTACTTACAATCGCAAGTTGAATAAGCAAACAAATGTTTAAGTCACTGTTACAGGCGCAGTGGGCTGTGGAACTTAGAAATGGGAAGGAAGAATATCTTCTATTTGCTTGAGTTGAGAGAGAGAGAGAGAAATGCAGCCGAATGAATACCTTATTAGTATTCATATTGAACCACCCAAGAAGTGACATTGCAATTCAAGTATTTCAAGAACTTTACTCGCGCATTTTGCGCTCAACACAAAACTGTCTGCATGAAGAAATGTTTAATGAATGGCAGTCTGGCAATGACATAATGAAAGAAACGTTTATTATGAAACAATACACCAACATATGGCAATCGCTTCTAGTCGAACTCCCAGCAGTGGCGTATCTAGGTTAAATTTCCGATGTCCCCTTGATTTTCTGTTTGCTAAGCTAAGGGCGTCAACATAGACAGCGAGGAGGGGGAATCCCAAAAATTATGTGCAAAGTATCACAACTACATAGCATTTGCGAAATAAGCATTAACTTGTTTCAAAATTTGCGCATGTCAATTTTCGAACCAGGTCCCGAAATTGTTGAGGTCCCGATGGGTATATAGATTAATTGTGAAAAGCAATGCTTTTATAGGTTAGGTTGACATTGAAAATGGAAATAAACACCGCGTTTAACATGCGTATATAGTTAGAATACATTTGAATAGCTCGAATAACTATTTTACAAATTTGGAATTGAACAATATTTATACTTATCTAAATATTTACTGATGATTCAAACATAAACGGTTTTTAAGAACTCTTTATTTTTCAGTGTAAGTTAGTGTTTTCTTGGTACACCCAATATGAACTAAACAAAAAATAATCATTGTGTGTAAGCAGTGTATTCAAAAGATATCAGATTACAACTTAGTAATCGTAAAGATCGAAACACTGAATACAAACAACAAATCCGTTCGCAAAAGAAAGAAATTGGAAACTATAAAGAAACATAACAAACGGCATAAAAACGGAAAGGTAAGAAGAAATAAAGGTCGGACGTGTCAGAAGTATAAACATAAAAAAGTGTCTCTTATTTTGGTAACAACAACGAAGTCAAAAGTGTCGAACATAAATTTCTCAATTTTATTGAAATGTTCTTGTCTCCCAACAGCTAGCAACTCGAGATCTGTATACGTGATATCAGTTTCAAAAAGGATTTTCCACATTTTCAACCTTAAAGTCTCAAAAGCTTGCTCCAAAGTTTTAATTTTATAACTTACCTTTGGATTGGTATTTGTATACATATACCGGGTGGATACATATTGGCGGACAATCGCCAGATAACTTTCTAGATCGGATCAATATAGAAATCGAAAAAATTTTATACCAAAATGCTGAAAAAGTTCTGAGGTGACGTTTTAAGTGTTGTCCTCGCCAGTGAAGGACACATCTGGACTTTTCCAGCATTTTACTACTTATCAGGATTTTAGATCTACAAAGTTATCTGACGATTAACCGCAAATTTGTGTCCACCCCGTATAAAGCTGAAACGTATCTACAATAAAAAGTCAAATTTATTTCCGAAAGTATGGCGCTGGTGCTGATAGGGTTCTAATGGGAAAGCTCTAAGAAAATGGAAAAGTCATTTCCTTCTTCTCATCTAATATATGTGTATTAAGGGCTTATTGTGTAGGTTTCGTTAAAAACCCATTAGCAGCCCTTAATGTTCCTTCCTCAGTTGCTTCCAAAGTCGTTTTGTAAACCATTAAACACTTCTACTTCTGAATATAAGTCTAAAGCTGATAGTGCTATAATTTTCTTCGATACTTTTGTATAATATCGAAACCCATACCAGCGCTAGAGCTTCACTCCTCTAAGTATGTATAAGGCTCTAATTGACAATTAAATTACATATAATAAATGCAAGGCATTTATTAATTAATTAATATACTGAATGCATTTTGATTTTTTTCATTATAGACTTAAAAATGCTAACAATTGATGATTGAAGGTTCTAATTGGCATTTAAGAGCGTTTTATTAAGCGATATTTATGAAGATTGGATCCTGATGTAAAATTTCGTTATTATTATAATAATTATCAATCTTCAAGCAACAAGCAGTAAGAGAAGATGTGCCTTTGAGGCGAAAGCTTCCGGCTTATTTAAATTGTATGACCCAACTAAAGAGAGAACTTAAGAGAGTAAGTAATTTTCACTTAATTATCGGAATATTCGTAAGAATCCAGAGCCAGGAGTATCCAAAGAATAAAACATAATTAATGCGCATATATGTTACTTTTGTTTAGAGATTAATTTTTATTTCTTTTATTTGCTCGTATACTTGAGTCGTGATTTGATTGCATTACTAGGTTATGTAAAGTAGCATAACCAAAAACCAAAGACATTGTATGGATAGACAGAACATGCTCATAGGTATGCCAGTATGTTATCAGTATATCCAAGAAGGCAAGAGAGGGAGAGACAGAGAAAACATATGTTTGCTGTCCACTGGTGCTGATGGCAAAGCGACGAAAATAGAAACTTGCTTAAGCGGCCTATGGTCGTGCGGTTTTTTTTAGTTTCACGTGTCGTCGCTTGATATTCAGCGCCAGGGGAGAATAAGTAGTCCATCTCGTTCCCTCCTGGCTGAACATAACGAAACTCCCAATGCTCTGTCTATCATTACAATGTCTTTGACAAAACCCGAGCTAAAAATGAGGCCAAAAACAATATATTATTAGGTTTTTTAAAGTGTCATAACCACTTTTTACGGATTGGTTTCCTGAAAATCAAAATTGTTTCATTTACTTCACTTCTGTTGGCTTAACAGCAAGAATGGTTATTTTTAAATTATACTTGTTCCTTTCTGAACTGAAGTTCAGACCTTTTCCTGCAGTAAAATCAAGAAATATAATATCCCAAAGAGTTAGTATCACAAAGTAAAATATATGTTAATAAATGTGCAACTTAATGACTTAAACAGTTTTCTATATTTGCAACATTTCTATTCATGCTATAGCAATCAAAAACAAGTCTTGTCGTACCTATAATTATTCGTAGGTATATGCATAGCCAAAGCAAAGTGCAACATTGAAACTAATTTGTTATGTTAATTCTTGTTGCGTGTGCTAATTGTTGCTATTTGTCAAACAAATCATTGCAAATTGTTGTTGTTTTTAGAAAATTCCTTTCCTTTCATTGTATATACATCTAAATACGTTATTATTAATAAACTTAAGATAATTCGAGGAATATTTTATGACGATGACGTGGGCGAACGAAGCAATAAAATTATCAAAATTTCATTAATATTAATGAATTCATATTCGAAATTGTTTAATAATTATAATATCCTTGTATATGCGTATTTTAATGTAAATGCAAATTTCTATAAGTATAATCACTTCGCTTATTTGCAAATGAATTTATTGTTCAAACCGCACCTCTTATCAAAGCCAACCAACATGTGTCGACTCGACACCAGCATAAACTTGAAGATGTAAAGAATTAAATTATGAAAATCTTTTAATGTGAATGAGGAACTTGTGGTAACATGCAAGATCCCGTTATAAAAAGAACCTACATATATATTATTAATATCATATCGTGACATTCATTTTTCCCAAAAGGTGTGTACCTTATCCATTATTACTTTATGCTTTGCTTGAGTTCATTAA
Source organism: Liometoxenus newtonarum (assembly GCA_030264535.1). Lineage (NCBI taxonomy): Eukaryota > Metazoa > Arthropoda > Insecta > Coleoptera > Staphylinidae > Liometoxenus > Liometoxenus newtonarum. The sequence goes on from JARJEB010024162.1 coordinate 11,620, forward strand.
TCCTTCGAGGTTTATACATTACCGTAGTTTACTGCCATAAAGACAATTTCTTCAGCCCATTCTTCATCTTCCCAATACCTAATATATTTTTAACAACAAACATAAAATCAACTAACATGTTATCATAGCTTGGTTGTGTTGGTCGAGTTCATCTTTTGGTCTTTAAAACATCTTCGCTGCTTCGGCACTCCATCGTCGGTTCGGTTCATCGTGCATGCTTTTAAAGAAGAACAAGTAATATTAGGTCATCTTCTGGTTTATACAAGTATACCGGGCCGGGCCGGACTTGATTTCATACATTGTACCTTAACATATGTGTATATTTCATTCTTGTTTAGTTCAGCTCCTAAATAAATCATGCTTCTTTGTCTTTTTCTTTTATTTGGTTGCTCTTTGCAGTCTTCTTCGTTCTTCGTTTCTTCTGTCTTCTGTAGATGCTCGTGCAGTCTTTTAGTCCAAGTTCACGAGAATCACGATTTTATGATGGACTGCCGGCCGCATCCTTTAGAAAAGAATTGCTTTTAAGGTGTGGTGTTTGTGTGCGTGTTTGTATGTGTGTGTGTGTGTGTGTGTGTGTGTGTGTGTGTATGTGTGTGTGTGTGTGTGTGTGTTCGTGTTGCTTGTGTGATAAGACATTAATTAAACTCCCGCAAATAAATCATCGCATGATCGCGTCATATCTTTGTATGCTTACAACTAAACAACCACTTTTGCACAATTTCAATGTTTTCAACGTATATACAGGGTATTCAAGAAAATTAAGAAAATTTTGAAGGTAATTAGCGTTAAATTTATTTGGTTTTTTTATGAAAATTAAATTAATTACTTATTAATTCACTCAGTATATATTTTTATCTGATTAACGTTTGATTCTTAGTTGAAATGAATAATTAATGAAATCACCGAAGCAAGAAATTCCTAGTTTCCTTATTGACCCAACAGCACCTCATCAACAACAATATACATATATGTATCTAATAATTCCAGTCTCCAGTCGACAACTAACAACCTCATGAAGAAATCTAACGAATTAACTTACTCTCCAACTAACTAATTATAAGCAATGCTAAAATATACAGAGTGATTTTAAATAATTGACGCATGAATGTCCTATTTTTGTATATCCATGAATTTTATTCAAAATCACAGTCAAATGTCAATTATTTAATTTCACTCTGTATATAATCAGACAACGTATCGCAACAGGGCAAACGCGGAAAAAATTAAAAAGGAAGAGCAAAACGTGTTGGCTTAATAATAACTATAATACGTTATTCTAACACATAATAGTATATTATTCAATGAGCGCATATGGAGGCTATTTACGCGAGGGCGAAGTTTACGTAGCGAGACGATAGTCGAGCGGAGTAAACGTTCGAGCATATAATAGCGCATATGCGCTGCGACGACAAAATTTAATTTGGCTTTCAAACTTAAAATTGCAACCATGGAATTCAACACATAATTCTAGATGACGTTTTAGATGCAGTGCGTGTGTCACATATCATTATTAAATGCAAGGAAGAGCAGTGCTTGACGTAAAGTAAATCTCTAGAGGAATAATGACCTATTATTGACGTGTGTCAAGCTCCATTATATGTGGGTTATATGTGCCTACATACACACATAATAATGGTTGTTTTACTTGGTCGTCGCGGATAAAAGAGTTTATAAAGCAGTTTATTTTATGTTTCCATTATAAAATCGTAAAAATTCGAGCGTGGAATTTTAATCGGTTTTTAGCATCGATGTTATTCATTCCCATTTATATATATATTTATCGGGGACATTGGGACATCGTCGCATCGCCTCGCCTCGCCTCGCCGACCCTATATGAATTTCTATTTCATTTTCCATTTCATTAACGTTTTCAAAGCCTATATCTACTAATATGTGAGAGAATGCGGTTGATGCGATTAGTATAATATTTTTATTATACATCAGATGTAACAAAAAGTTAAATGCTAAAAATTAAAACTAAAAAATAAATCACGAAAATCCTTTTGTTCGTCCGAAAAATGCAGCAGCAAGGGTTTTACGATCTCTTTCTTCCTTTCCTAAATGTTAATCTTTAAGAATTTTTCTGCAAAACTCATTCATTAACACAATGTTTTCGTTCTCTGGCATCTCAATCGATGATTTATATCAATAAATCTGCATCGTCTGCATCGAAAAATGAATTGGTACAATGTAATAAAATCGAGTCTTGATTGTAAATTGTAATCTTGTGTTTTGTGTTTGCTTGTTTGGTTGTGCGATGCGGTGTCGGTTGGTGTCGATGTATGTGTGCCTGTGTGCGTGCGTGTGTATTTGTGTGTGTGTGTGTGTGTGTGTGTGTGTGTGTGTGTGAAACGAGGCGGAGGTCCAGCATCGGACATTAGTTCTTCGCGCGTTTAACACGTGTGCGGATTATAGTGTTTTTGATTAATAAATGTCACCGGAAGATAAGTTATAGTTTCAGACGTCTAGCAGTCTCACCGCACTCGCGTCGGCAATTTGAGATTTTACGATCGCAACACGCTCGATGATGTGTTTTGTGTGCATGTCGCGTTGCGTTCGTTCCGTTTCAGAAGGAACACTGCGCACTCAAAATGAAACGGTAAACGGGTAAAAGAAACGGCACGCAAAATTCATTCTTTTCATCAAGAAGCAGAATGTGCATAAAAATCACCTGGCTTTCTGATCAAAGGGTTTTCACAAGATTGCAACTTGCAACATTGTTAATAACACTGATGCCATGTCATGTTGTAAACGACACTGATGATAAAAGACATTTATGAAAACTGAAAACTAATCGGATCATTTGGAGTCACTCGAAGAGTCACTGGATCACTAAAGATCATTGTGGTTTTCGGGTGATTCTAGTTCGCGTTACTTTTGTATTCCCAGCCGAGATATCGTACACTTGACCCCTCTTCATTTGTTTTAATATTTTGTCACAGATGTTATAGTCAATAGTGCATTTTGATTATTTAGTTAGTACAAGTTTGCGTCTCGATCCAGCGATACCTGAATCGTGACGATTATCTGGGGTTACGGTTTAAGTGCGATATGCAGATTTAAACAGGCATAAAATTGCGGTGTGGCTCTTGGCCCGTACTTTATTATAAGGATTTATACCGCGGATAATTAGCCTGTGTACAAGCCGATAATCATTTGTATTGGGTTGGAAGTTAATAATAGTATATTATTCAATGAGCCCTGCATTATGCCTGCATTATGGGCGAATTGAATACTATACTTTATCCCCGACGACAAAATTTAATTTTGATATTGCAGTATGGCTTTCAAACTTAAAAATTCAACCATGGAATTCAACTTGCAGTGTGAAGACGTTTGCTTGACAGACAACCGACTTCTGTCATATATGAGTTCAAGCGTTCAAGGCAAGCTGAGTTTGTTCAGCCTGTGTGACACATATCATTATTGAATGCAGGGAAGAGCTTTGATTGGCGTAAAATAAATCTCTAGAGGAATAATGGACATATTATTGACGAGTGTCAAGCTCATTATTCGCGAGTGATATTAATGTGGGTTATTAGTTGCCTACAAACACACATAATAATGGTTGTTTTACTTGTTCGTCGCGGATAAACGTAATAAAAAGTTTAAGCAGTTTGATGGATTTACTCGATCTAGTTGCTTAACGCCGAATTAGTACGAATTACTAATATCTTTTTTTGCTACACTAGCATAATTTCCTGGAAATTGTCTTAATTAGAAAATACATATTACGTAACAACATGAAAACAGCATGACAGTATTAAAAGTTGAATAGTTTAGGGTTTTAAACCGGACCTTAAAAAAGAATAAAATTGCTTTTGCTTTGTTTTTGCTTGCATATTATTAGGAATCTATTTGATTTGTTTTGACAAGATGAATAATTGTAGTACGTATCTATAAATGAACAAAAAGTAAGAAAGAATCGTCGAAGGATAATAAGAATCCCAGTGCTGATAAAAATACGCTACGAAAGCTGGATCAAATATTGATCTGAAATTGAAACCATGACGTAATAGTGATGGACGTTGTAATGCTTGGAATATAATAAATTATATGAATTGGTCCTCTAATTGATGAAATTAATTATTTTTTGTACTAATTATTGTTAATTAAGTGCATGTGACAAGCCAATTTATCTAATAAATTGGTTTACATTTTTACTCCCTTCTCCCAAATTATTAAGACTTATTCGAAGAAATACATTTAACGGTATTTAAACAGGGTGTTAAATAAGCATGCGGTTGAAGTGATTTCCCTGGTTACCAACTTAACTAGAAAGCGCCTCAAAATCCTTTCAAGTTCAAGTCACATTTTTATGCAGTACTTCTTTGTACAATGAAGGCAAAAACTTGCGTAAGCTTTTTGCTATATATCTATAAGCCTCAGTCATTTGGTACCTAGATTTACGTCACGTTGTGCCAACGCTTGTATCTGATCTATACGTATATGTGTTATTTGTTATGTGTTTATTGCAGAGGTCCGGAAGTGTGCGAGGCGAAGACATACCATACATCTTGGGACTACCGTTAGTGAACGGTGGTACTTTCTTCCCTCACAACTACACGCATTCCGACGTTCAGGTCTCCAAGTCCTTGATTCACTACATAAGCAACTTTGCCAGAAAAGGGTAAGTCGTTTTATTTCCGCACTTATACCATATACAGTTTTATAGTTCTTTTTTATTGTACTATCTGGATATTTTCATTTTGGAGAAACTCAAGGGAACTTCCTGATTCGGGACTCAAAAAGGTTATTTTATGGCTTTTACCCAAACACATTTGCCCGGCTCGGTCCCACTCATCTTTCAAACGCAACGCGAGTAATTTGTAATAGTTAATAGTTCTACCCGTGAGTGTTATTCCCTTCATTACAATTCTGTTTTACCTTTTTATGCAATAAAGTACGAACCGAGATAGTGTCAATATAATTAAAAAAATTTAAATCATTAAATAATAAAATCCCTAGTTGGGGTATAGCCGTGCGCACCCGTACCGATTTATTGTTTGAAGAGATATGAAGTCGGATAAGTAAATTACAAATTTTAATACTTATAAACATGCTATATTCAGATTTTGAAAATGCTGCCTCGTTTAGACTCTAGAGCGCGAAAACGTAAAAATTACCAAAACTTTAACCTAGTCCTGGCATATCTGGAAAACTATCAATTGCTCAGTTTTCAAAATTTGGCATAATACATTTACTTACGTACAGGCCGCCATACAAGAACATACATGGCTCAAGGTATGTACGTACCAATATATGCTCGTGTTTGGCGATAATAAAAACGTCGCACATTTGTATGCGCATTGACGAAGTACGTCTTACTTATCAACCAAGATTCGCTTGAATATATGTTCGTCGTACATGGCGCCCCTATAAGCGCCATAGATAGTCGTTGATGCTTATGACATGTACGACGAACATACGATATGCATATCCTGCGAAGAAACAAGAAAACCACTGACGTTACTTTATTCTTAGCTGACAAAATGGGAAAAATTACAAAATTTAAGTAATAGGTAGAAGGCGAATTAGCATAAATCCGTTTAAATACTAATTATTTATTACAAAAATCGATTAATATTATTTTTTAAATTTTATTAAGAAGTAAGACCTGTTCTAATTTTATCTATTAATAAAATTCCTGCCTACGCTGGAAGGAAGTTTTTCTGGGGGGTGATCAATTTTTGTTCTTGCGCGGACATGGGGGGTTGTTCGCGAACGCCCTTTTGGATTAGAACAATTTAATGACCAATTTTAAGCGGTATATTTATAACCTGAAACGAATCGAAGCGAAAACTCAATAATAAAATTACAGTGACATGTGTCATAATTCATGTCAACCAATGACCACGGTTGATATGAATTATGGCACATGCCACCGTAATTTAATTATTGAGTGTTCGCTTGTCATTATAAGTTCAAAATTCTAGCGTTTGTTATTATATTTGTTATTATATTTGTTATTATACTTCTGCGTGGAGTTTACTTATACCTAAACCTAGGCAGCACGCTAAACTCGCTAAACTGTTTGTTTGGAAGGACTATGTACAAATAATAAGTATACTATTCGTCTTATAAAATTGTAGAAGAAGTGGACTTTGTTACAATAATTTTGACTTTTCAACATTATGGATGTCACATTTGCTTCTCAGTGACATTCATTGAATTTCAGTCGGCTATGGGCATGGTGAAACACTACAATACTACAAACTATATGATATTGGTTTGCGAATATTTTAAAACATTTACGTTGAGCTTGTTTGGCAACGAAAACATGAACAACACCTTATCAGCAGAAATAGCAGAAGGGGATATAAATAAATATAAGTATAGGACATTTTGATGACCCGGGTATTTTGGATATTTTCATTTTCTCTGTATCTATCTCTTCGTCTTTTTTTTGGTGGCACATAAATATATAGTTCTACTTGTGCAAAAGTCGTTGGCAAAAATATGATATTATATATGAGGACGACTACGTTATACAGAAAATATACGAAAGTTTATGTCTCAATATTTATATATAATATTATATTAAATTGTAAATTTGATAGTAAACGGCTTGGTGCGCTTTTTCCTTGAACTTTATATTGTAGATATAATATTAGATTAGTTCGCTTCAGTTCGATTTTGTTTTAGTTATTCAATTTCTTGTGATAATCTAATCCTACACAAACCAATATTTTAAGGACTTGTATGGGCGATTATCAAAGTATAAACGAAGAGAAATAAACAATTGAATTTTTACAAAACCATTTAATAGTTTTCATAATTGCTAAGATGCATAGAAGTTTATATCGGGTTATTTGGCAAAGAAATTTGGTCCTCCAATGATACAAAAATTCCAACGTGTCTCAGTTGAAGAGCAGTAGAAGGGAACAGCGGGTTCTGGCACCGCCACCCCATAAGGTGGAGTACCCCTTCCCCTTTTTTTCTGTTGGACTCTGACGTCGATATATGAGCCGAAACCTAACGCATGTGATGTCGTTATGTATATTAAAACCGAACACAGGGTGATGCGGAAAATTAGAATATTTATTTTATAAAAAAATTAATTCATTATGCTAATTACAGTCGCGGATGAAATTTCTGACGTCGTTACGTAAGATCAAACCTAACAGGGGATGATGTGGAAAATTGGAATATTTATTTTATAAAAAAATTAATTCATTATGCTAATTACAGTCGGTGATGAAATTTCTGATGTCGTCATGTAAGTCAAAACCTAACACAGGTGACACCGTTATATGGATTCTAAAACCTCCACCCCATAAGGCATCTCACCCCTTTTTCATGCATCTGTCGTCGTTATGTAGCCAAAACCTAACATAGGGTGACACCCTTATATGAATTAAAACCCAACACGGGATTATGTGGAAAAATTAGAATATTTATTCAAATAAAAAACATGATTTAAAAAATAAAAATATTTATTTATTCAATAATCAAGAATATGTACTATTATATCTAAATTCATTATCGATTCTATTTTCCACTCGTCATTGACTTTTTCGAATTCCAAATTTTCATCGTACATTTGTTGGAACTGTCTATTGCAGATATCGGTTAAATTCGTGTCATCAGATGCAAGCACCTCATCGCTTTATGCTAATTACAGTATCGGCTGAAATTTGTTTATATTTATTTCTAAATGCGAAATTTTTAAAAGCGACTTGATTTTATATTTTATTTT
>JARJEB010024175.1:0-10112 GCA_030264535.1 Liometoxenus newtonarum
GTTATGGATTTTCAGAAATCACTGCAATTAAATAACACTGATCGCGTATTAAAGTTCAACAAGATTTAACGAATTTGAAGTGACCGATCCAGCTTATCTATATGATCTAAGATCTTGAAGGAATCCGAGAAATTCTGTCAATTTCATAACATTGATCGCGTATTTAAAGTTCAAAAAGATTTAACAAATTTGAAGTGACCGATCCAATTTATCTATATGATCTAAAATCTCGAAAGAACCCGAAGAATTCCGACCATAGCTCGATGTGAATCGCCCAACATATAGTTTCACTTGTCAGTTTCGTTGCTTCATCGAGAAATCATAATTTGTATTTTGTGTTAAAAATAGTGCAAGATGTAGGAAAAAGCGTAGTATTATATTCGCGATTATGGCCGTTGCTCACTCAGATGAATTGCGCCACTCGTCTTGCGGCTCGTGGGCTCAAACATCATCTTCGTGAGCAATGACTGTCATAATCGCTCATATAATAATATACTATTTCCTTCCAATCCCTTGAAACTTTAAACGTTTAAACTTTAAAGAAATAAAGAATTAAATGGTTTGGTTTTATCGTTTGTGATACCCTGTAGGGTTGCACGAGAGAAGAATCTTGTCTTGAATTGACAATTATTATCTTGCCTTAAAAAAACAAGTAAAAAAAATGTGTAAATTGATTCATGTCTCGATCGAGCAAGAAAAAATTTAATTTCTTGTCTTCTCCACAAAATTTCTTGTCTTCAATCGAACACTTGTCTGGATCTCGTGTTGAATTTTTGTCAAGATCAAGATAAAAATTCTTTTAAATCAAGAATCTCGTAAAACCCTATTTTGTTGATATTGTTGTTTGATGAACAGAACTGTGCGTTATTGGAAGACTTATCAATGCGTGACGCTAATTATATTTATTGCCTGGTGCGCGGTGCATGCAGCATACCGACCGGAAAACCGGATAAATGCGTCCATTTAGTGAAATTAGCACCGGCCCCATATTTATACATATAGGTATAAAAGCGACAGGTGAGACAACACACCCTTCGATTAGAAATGGTCAATACCTATCAAAAATTTCGGAACATCATTCGTTCAATTACAAAAAAAATTTTACTTATAATTGACTGAAAAAGAAAATACATATAATTTGGTTATTGAAACCCGTGTCCGTTACCCTTCAACTAATTCCGGAATTATTCAAGCGTTTGCTTTTTATTACTAAGGCTGAAGGCAATATCTACAAATGCGTTCAATATGGATATGCTGGGGGTTGTTTTAAAGGGTGCCAAATGAACAATTTGTTTTGGTCACTTGTATCTATTCCGCTTGATAACTGTAATTTTTGAAAACACCTGTTTCGGTTCTGTTAAACAAAACTATTTCATAAATTTGTCGCACAAGGAAAACAGTAAATCGTCGAAATTTGTTAACATTTTCTAAACTTGTAGTGAATCGACACTGTTTGGTAGGTATGTCGTTTAAATTACTAAAAGTGTCATTTTTTATCACTATAGTGACAAAAAGTGACATTATTTTAGCACTACTGAGAAAAAGTGACACTATTTTATCACTAGTGACAAAAAGAGACACTATTTTATTACTAGTCACAAAAAGTGACACTATTTTATCACTAGTAACAAAAAGTGACACTATTTTATCACTAGTGACAAAAAGTCACATTATTTTATCACTAGTGACAAAAATTGACACTAGTATTTTATCACTAATGACAAAAAGTCACCTTACTTTATCACTAGTGCCAAAAAGTGACACTATTTTATCACTAGTTACAAAAATTGACACTAGTATTTTATCACTAGTGATAAAAAGGCACGCTACTTTATTACTAGAGCCAAAAAGTAAGACTATTTTATCACTACTGACAAAAAGGGACACTATTTTATCACTAGTGCCAAAAAGTGATACTATTTTATCACTAGTAACAAAAAGTGACACTATTTTATCACTGGTAACAAAAAGTGACACTATTTTATCACTGGTGACAAAAGTCATATTATTTTATCACAAGTGACAAAAATTGACACTAGTATTTTATCACTAATGACAAAAAGTCACCCTACTTTATCACTAGTGCCAAAAAGTGACACTATTTTATCACTAGTTACAAAAATTGACATTAGTATTTTATCACTAGTGACAAAAAGGTACCCTACTTTATTACTAGAGCCAAAAAGTGACACTATTTTATTACTAGTGACAAAAAGGGACACTATTTTATCACTAGTGCCAAAAAATGACACTATTTTATCACTAGTAACAAAAAGTGACACTATTTTATCACTAGTGCCAAAAAGTGACACTATTTTATCACTACTGACTAAAAGTGACACTATTTTATCAGTACTGACTAAAAGTGACACTATTTTATCACTAGTAACAAAAAGTGACAGTATTTTATCATTACTGACAACAAGTCACATTATTTTAACACTAGTGACAAAAAGACACATTATTTTATCACTAGTGACAAAAATTGACACTATTTTATCACTAGTCACAAAAAGTGACACTATTTTATCATAAGTGCCAAAAAGTAACACTATTTTATCACTAGAGACAAAAAGTCACATTATTTTATCACTAGTGGCAAAAAGTGACACTATTTTATTACTAGTCACAAAAAGTGACACTATTTTATCATTAGTGCCAGAAAAACTGACACCATTTTATCACTAGTGACACAAAGTTACACTATTTTATCGCTATAGTGACAAAAAGTAAAACTACTATTTTTGAAATTTTTGTTCACCACATTCCATTAACATAATTTCGGGTAGAAATGGCTAATTGGCATGTTACTGACAGTAAACCAGTTGACATTCATAAAATTATAAATACGAATACGAAAAATTAAACATTTACGGATAAGTGGAAATGTCTTCATTATTTTCATTTAGTAATTGATTTGGAAAAAATCTTGTATGCAACACGTGATGAAACGTATCATTTTATCACACGGCTTCTTGTTCGCAATAATCTTTACGACTGGTGATAAAATAACGCATGTTACCAAAATGAATACTTTTTCAAATTTTCAATACCTAATTGTCACCAAATGGAAACGGTTAGTCCAAATTATTAAACTTGTAGCTAATTAGTTGCACAAAAGCTCGGACTCGGACAGATTCAGTTTTTATTAATTTCTTATACAGGGCATTTAAATGCATTCTTTAATACAAATATCAACATATCATAATTTAAACGCTTAAACATAACTTAAGTATGTTTCTGAACTGAACTACTGCGCCATCTAACTGTAGGTACAACTTAACATCTTTCCTGCTGGAGCTCCAAACATTCCTGCTGTTGATTTACGTATAAATAATCTAAATACACGTGTCAATACATGCTGTATGCTTTTTTGGTTGCATATTTTAAAAGTTTATCCAAATAAAAACATACTTACTTACACATGCAAATATTTACGATTAGCAACCAACCTAATTTACGCACAAAACGTTTCAATTTCGTGTATAAACTGTACATACGTAAATGACACATGATCCCAACAATGGGATGGAGGCGTGATTCCAGATTAAATTAACCAAATTAACGTCAACAAAACTGTTGTGTTGTTTGGATTAAGTCAAAAGTGCCTTAACTCTTAAGTCAATTGACACGAATCCGAATCTGTCGTTCACCAACTTGCAGGAAAATGATAGAAACTCACCAAAAATGGAATGCAACGCCATATCAGCTGATAATGGATCCATGCTGATGATGAACTTGTTTCCATTTAATTAACTAATCCAACTACAAACGAATAATTTACTAATTCACAAAGAAAAAGATTTTTAGCGTAAATCATAGTATTAGATGTTTCGTCGTTCATTTTACTCGCTATATAGTGTTAAGTAAATTTTTTTCACTGGAGTTCAGAGTTCACCAGCTCCTGCTGATGAACTGCTTCTTGTAGATATATTTGTTTGTTATTAATGTCGTTGGCATAGATTTGCCAGCAAATAGCTTTGTGTATTTCTGCAGCTAACACAAACAAAATGCAACACATCACTCTGTGAACACTACACTTAGTATTTTGATGAATTTTGTTTTGTTGTTTTGAACGTTATGTTATTGTATTGCACGATAGGACATCGGCGTCATAAGGCAGACACCAGCACCAGCAGCAGGTTGTACCGTGATGATTACTATTATGCGATACGAATCCATTGACTTGACCGAACCGAAACATACTAAACTAATATAAATATACAAATATGTGGGTATACTCTCTATACATTCTACATTATAACACTTTGCGGCGTATGGATGGCAATTGTTGGCTTGGCTGTACCAGCAATATAAATTAGTAGTTAGTACCTATAGTAGCAGGAGTAAAATAGAAGGAAGTAGTGGTACACACAGTCGACAGTCGTAGTAGTCTCTAGCAGGAGAAGCTTGAAGAGGAATAAATAGATTGTAAAATAAATTCGTACCGCACGACTTTCCGACCGCATCCACTACGCTACGATTTCGTAGAACTCGTAAAAGCAAATTACTTTTACGGATCGGAAAGTGGAAAGCACATAAATTAGATTGTGATATCTCTAACCAGGTTCAAGCTAAATGAACAGGTGTCCAGATAGTAATTTTTATCCCTTTCCGTTGCTTGGTTTGCCCGGAATTTTGTTCATAAGCACACAAACATATCACGATGCCAAGGCATCTCTGCCAATCAGGGAACAATAGCACTTTGTTTCTTTTTTTATGATTACATATCTTTCCTATAGATATGCTTACATAAGTACCTTCGGTATTTGGCCTGGAAGTAATAAATCGGTGCGTCAAATTCGCTCCGCACAACTTTCCGATCGCATCCACTACGATTGCGTAGAACTCGTAAAGTAATTTGGATCGGAAAGTGGAAAGAATATAGATTATATCGTAATATCTCTAACCAGGTCCAAGCTAGATGAACAGCTGCCCAGATACCAAATTTTATGGGTTCCGTTGCCTGGTTTGCCCGAAATTTTTTTTACAAACACATACACATCAGATTTCGAACTGAGCTCAAAGGTTCTCCACGAAGCAGAGAACAATAACACTTTGATTTTTACCTTCGATATTTCGCATGAAAGTAATAAATCGGTGCGTCAAATTCGCATCGCACAACTTTCCGACCGTATCCACTACGATTTTCTATAACTCGTCGATCTTAAACTAAGTTTGATCGGAAAGTGCGGGAATGACATTAATTACGAGTTTGCCAGGAATTTTGTTCACAAGCACACACACACACACACACATCAGACCAAAAGGTCGAAGTCAACGGATCTCAACGAACAAGTGAACCATAACACTTTGATTTTTACATGATTACATATCTTTCCTATAGGTATACTTACATAACTACCTTCGGTATTTGGCCTCAAAGTAATAAATCGGTGCGTCAAATTCGCACCGCACAACTTCCGACCAAATACACTATACGATTTCGTACAACTCGTCGATCATAAAACTAATTTTGATCGTAAAGTGGAAATATGATTGATTACGTTTTGATATCATTAAATTTCACTTTCCGATCATCAAACCACTTACTGGAAAGAAATATTTAGTCAGCCTAAATCAGTTCCATTCGTTTTCAAATTATGATGAAAAGAGCAAGAAGACATCATCGAAAATTACAAAAAACATTTCGAAAGTACAAATTATATCTAATAAAATCAAACTATTAGCTATAGTCAATCTAAAAGTTTCAAAGTATCAGGAAAGATCTCATCTCATCGTGATAATTAAGGTCCGCGTTCCGATAAAGTACAATTTTAAAATGTGATAAATTAAGAAATTATCAAATTATTAGTCATTATAAGGAAATTGCAACTCTAAAAAGTTTATTATTTGTATTTATTCTACTCTGGGTTATATCAATAAACATAAAACTTTTTCAAAGCAAATTAACATATTTTTTGAAAGTTTTCTAGCATTATTAATATAAATGCTTAATGATGAAAATAAATTTTATAATTACATTTAACACCTGGTATATCTTTGTCGGAAATAAGGCATATGTTTGTTTATCTGTAACTGCTGAAAAATGAATCTAATTTGAAGTTGTACTGTGAAATTTTCATGTGGAATTTTCTTAAATGATTTCAGCTTTGAAAAACAATATCAAAACAATATTGGATGATTTTGATATTTTTTGTATGAAAAAATACAAAATTCATAAATTGGAAAACTATGTTAAAACAATATTTGGACAATTTACATGTGGAATTTTTTTAAATGATTTTAGCTTTGTTTTGATAAAAAATGTAAAAATATTTGGATTTATATGAAAACATAAAATTCACAGATTGAAAAACAATTTGAAAACAATATTTGGACGATATTGATAATTTTTGTATGAAAACATACAAAATTCAGCAATTAAAAAACTATATACTTTTCATTTTATAGTTATTTTCAAAATTTAAAAGCACAAAAATGGGAAAATTTTACACAAATTTAAATTTCATTTATAATATAAGATATCTTTATTAATCCAATATAATTCTAAACGAATTTACTTAATTTAGGACATGATAAGCAGAGCAGCATTAAGCACATCCCCACATCCGGTAACTAAGGTTGTCGTCATACTACAACCAAATATTAAAATATTTACATAAATATATTATTTTCATTTAAAACTCGAACGAAGCAACAATAACAATCTAATTATGCATTAAGCCTGGTTTATGATTGACATAATATTAACATTAATAGTTCAAATATTTGAGTTGCCATTTTACGTTTCATGATTGATAAACCGTAACATGGCAATTCACATACTTGGAACTATTTATGTTATATCCTATGTCAATCATAAACCAGGCCTTGCATTACGAAGTTACTAATCAAATAACCCATGGGAAATTAATGTAAGTAATCAAAATTTAGGTGTTTACTGTTGCATGTGCACGTGTGGTTTCATTATGATAAAATATTGTTTTGTCTAAATCAAAATAATCATTGAATTGCGATTATACGAAAAAAGAAAACTATTTCCAGCCCCCCCCCCTATTTTACACAAGTTTCATTTTTAACAATTTTATACATATGTACACGCCTTAAACGTTATAATAAACGAAGAACAAAATTATTTCGTAATATCACAGAAATGGTCTTAAATGTTGATTGAATATTCTGGCATGAACATGAGAAAACGTCTTTTTAACGTTGACTTTTATATCTATTTTTCTTCTTTTTCTTTCCGTTTCTACGTCGCCGGTTACGTTTCTTTTTATTGCGAGTTGATTTATTTATTTCATGATCGCTTGCATTCAGTTTAAGACTAACATTTGCAGCTGGTGATGATGTATCATCGGAAGTTGAAATTTTCGAATCATTTCGTAAAGTTATTAATAAAGGAGCGAAACGTTCCTGAAAGATTCGATTGCGATGATCTGGACGTAATATATTTTCGAGTGCCAGCGAACAAGAAACTATGCGTCGTTGAAAACGATCACGATCACGCGCATATTCTTCCCAGTGACCTTTTCGCGATGCTCGATACGCAAAAGACCATGTGACCATACGATGAATTTCAGCTAGTTGTTTGTCATTGGCAAAATGTACCTGTTGAAATAACAATAATCAAATTGATAATTATGCAACGAATGACTTGATTTGCTGACCAATCATGATGATCAGGCATCAAGGAAACTGGAAGAGGGAAGTATAAAATACCAAAACCATGTGCCGTGGAAATTACTTTGGTCCAAGTAACATAAAGGGACAGTAAAGTAGAAGTTAACATGATAAATGATAAGTGGCGGATTTAACTAGATTGGGGCCCCAGGCGTTTCATTCCTTTTGGGAATTCCCAAAAAGGGAATTATATAGGGTATAATTCTAATAATTTGGGGGCCACGCAACTTCGTGGGCCCCAGGCGGCCGCCTACTCCGCCTTATGGTAAATCCGCCACTGTAAATGATAGATACTGTTAAATCTAGTTCAGGATCAAAGTTTACTAAAATTCAAGAAATAAAAGTTTTGGAGAGAGATAAAGTAAAGCACTCAGTGACATAGCACTGTAATCGGGTAGCGCTTGCGCTACTACTGCTCGGATCAAGGCGACATGAGAAAAGAAAGGAGAAAAAATAGCATCCGAAAAAGAATTCTATGTTTAGTTATTCTAGATTGTCAATGAAAAAAATTAGAATTGTACACACCTTTCGATTATTTACACAATGTCTCGGCTTGTTAGTTGCGGGTTCAACATTAATTTCTTCGTCTACATTTGAACATAAACCAGATCTGTCCTCATCCAGGTGGTCTTCATAATCAGTCTCATCTCCAGATGATTCAGTGTCAACATCGGAAAGAAAATCATCGCCACTATCACCACATCCTTCGAAGACAATATAGCTGTCTTCGCTAAGACATTCCGATACAGTTCTGCTTCTGCACAAGGACAACCGCCTTGTTCGAACGGCATCGATGCAAGTCAGTATGTTCACTTGGGAGCCAGCTATAGAGCTGCTCCCACCCATTGTGATAGTAGACGCTGCACCCATCGACGTGATATTTACAATATTGATTCCTATCGATGATTCCATTGGTATTGGTGATGCAATTTGAGTTTCGTTCCCGATGGTTTTTTTCATGTTGTTCGGATAACCATTTTCAGTATTTATAAATTTTGGCGTACCTTCGACCATCCCGTAGCTTTTATTGCCCATCATAAGGTTATTTGTTGATGTTGAGAAACTCTTATGACTTTGAATCGAGCCCATTGCACCAATTCCAAGACAAAAATTTGGCGAAAACGAAAAGTTTTGATGACAAGCACCCTTTGGTGATTGCGAATTGATGTTTCTAGTGTTTTGATTAAACATTTTTGTTGTTGTTTAGCAATCCAAGTCTAATATATTTGATGTACTTGCTGAATGCCAGCAATAAGGAACACGAATTACTTGATTTTGCAAGCGATTTAGTGTGAATTCCACTTTACCACAATTAACGTTATGCTGATGACTATTTATAGAATCAATTTCAATTTTAAAACAATCACTCGTATTTTTATGTGTTATTAATTCCATGTTGCACATGTGAAAAACAAACTGAGCTTAGATTGATGATTTTCGTTTGGAAGACAAAATGCGTTGCTTGTTATTCTGCGACCATTTTGTATGAAATGAAGTTGGCTGGGAAGTTGCTCATGCTGGTGAAATCTAGTGGAATTGTAGTTACTTCAAGTCCCCACTCAGTATTGCCAATCTAATTCTAGAAAAACTGAAAACACCTTATGCACGCTTTCATTTACGAGACAAAGATAAAGTGCAATCTGTGGTGGGGGTAGTAAAACGATGAAACGACAAAATTAATAAATAAAATCCAAAGTTGAAGTAAAATTCTAGTATTGAAGGACAAATGTTATCGAAAAACTACACGTTTTATCTTATAAGCAATAAGTACTTGTTACTTGTTTGAATAATAAAAAAAAATATCGTGTGGATTTCCCGCGTATTCAAGATTTTAACCTTTGAATGTAAAACTTTGTTCGTTGCCTGTTGATTTCACGGATTTTAAACACTGTCAGACGAGGACAGACATATTCGACGTCACAGTTACTAATGAATTATTGCGTCATATATTTATGCATCAACGGAATAACAAAGAATTGAGAATGATTCATGTTTCATTATTTACTGGTAATTGCTAGCAATGTCCAGCAATATCTCGAAACTGTGTTTGGAAAGAATTCAAATATTTATTTACCAGAAGTCAACGAACTGGGAATGGCTCTGAAAAATAAATATTGATATTTCTTTGTTTTCTAAATGGTTTACTTTCTTAATACCACGTAGGAATGTGTTTTATTCAAATTACCCATTCAATTTGATAAATGATTATGTAAACTTGTGAAATACCGAATAATCAATGAAATTTGAATGATTAATATTAAAATAATGTGAGAAAGTAAATTTTTTGAATTTATAAAATAGGAAACTTCTTCACTGCTAAACTGCGGAGGAAATACTTTCAGAATAGTCAGTAAGCTGGCGCTAGTATACACAAAATTTAATAAACTGTTTTTTAATTCAAGTAAAACTTAAAAACAAATAATTGATAAATATTTATGTAAAAATTTGAATGATTAATATTGAAA
>JARJEB010024179.1:0-11547 GCA_030264535.1 Liometoxenus newtonarum
TAATCGGTACGAGTTGGCACCGCACAATTTTTTAAATTAATTTTACATAAAAGTAAATCGGTACGAATTCGCACCGCACAATTTTTTAATATCACTAAATTTCTGTTCAATTTCCACTGTTCGATCAAAAGTACTTTTACAATCGACGATTTCTACGGAATCATACTGTATATGGTCGGAAAGTTGCGCGGTACGAATTTAACGCACCGAATTTTTAAGTTTTGATTTAAGTTTAGAATATATGTACAACGTTGCCAATGTTGAATGTCATGTTGGAATCCTAGGTTAGAATACACTGAAATCAAATATTAAAGCCGAAATGACATGTTAATCACATTATATTTTATTTATAACGACAATTTGCTTGTTCATTATATTATATTATATAATTTATGCGAGGAGAGTGGGTATTTAGCAATGAAATTAATGTTCTGGAATGAGCTATATATGTATACTTATATAGGAATAGGAAAGCTGGATAGGCCTGCCTGGGTTTTCAAATTTATGGATCCGGACAAAATCTCATTAAGAATGAAGTTGTTGGGTTTGTAAGTCGTGATGAAACGAAAAGCGAGGGTGGCATTCCATTCACAAGCGAAGCAAATTGAATAAAACAAAATCGATAATAGATATATCGAGAATGGGAAATTAAATAAGGGTTTAAATTTAAACATTCCCAAGCAACAAAATTGTGAAGCGACCGAAATACTTGAGTAATCTAGTTTTTAATCAAACTTCTACTTTTTTGTTCTAATATATAGATAATAATGAAGTGGTTCCCAACCCGTGTTCCGTAAAGCCACTTGAAGTGTTCCCCTCCCTCCCCCCAAAAAAAAATATGCATAATGCGGTGGTTCCCAACCCGTGTTCCGTAAAGACACTTGAAGTGTTCCCCTCCACTCCCCACCCGAAAAAAAGAAATATGCATTTATAAATTGTTGCAAAAAGAAAATCAAAATCGGTGGAGCTCGGAGTCGCTTATCTT
Source organism: Liometoxenus newtonarum (assembly GCA_030264535.1). Classification (NCBI taxonomy): domain Eukaryota; kingdom Metazoa; phylum Arthropoda; class Insecta; order Coleoptera; family Staphylinidae; genus Liometoxenus; species Liometoxenus newtonarum. The sequence continues at coordinate 986 of JARJEB010024179.1, forward strand.
TACACTTTTCCCACTATTCATAATTCGTTACGCTTGCGTCTATTCCAGCCTCAGATACGCTCTGACTGAGGTTAAGGTTCCGCGCAATTAAATGTTTAGGACTTTCGGTGTTCGCCGACTTCAAAAAGTTTGGGAACCACTGGTTAATGTTCCGTTCTCAGTTCTCACAGAACAGCAATCAGTCAGAATACTTATTTCATTTGTTTTTATTGTTCTGCGTTTCGTTTTTGTTTCCATTAATTTTCATTAAACATAACCCATTTTACGCGTATTATGCTTAATTAGTCTGTGATTAGCGAAAAGCGAAACAAACCCAGCAGGGCATTTATTTTTAAATTATAGAACTACTGGTTGTAGATGCACACAACGTTGCACACTGAATTTCAGGGGCGAACCGTTAACAATTAACAAAAGTCAGCGGATTCATGGTTATACAACTTCGCGGTGGCCCTTTGATTGAACAGGGCCCTTAAATACCATGCCTAAATCCCCCTCTGCTCAATTGACTTAAAATAAGCATAAAACCATAACAACTAAACCCGCAAAACACTAATTTTTCATATCAACAGCAGACTCTTTTACTCTTGCAAGGCGCAGGCGATTTTAAGAAGAAGAAAAAAAGCAATAAAAACCAGCAACTAAAGTAAATTACTGGTTTCTTATTCTTATACAGCGGTACTTGGTGGGAATACAATTTATCGATCACATAACAGTTAGAAACGCTGTTCTGTTGTAATATTAAATTAAAAATGAAAAGCAACACCCCACAAGCAAGCACAGTGAGAACGAGAAGCAAACGAATGAAAGACTGACTGAGAAAGAGTTCGACAAAAATGAGAACACATTAAAAAATTCACGGAATAACGACACACGAACTGTAATTACGTGTCAATATAAATTATTAATAATTCCCTCCTCAATCATCATTAAAATGACTAATAATAATACAAAATTATAAATTATAAATTAAATTTTCAATTTATTATAGCACACGATATACAGGGTGATATTTTTCGATCTACAATTAACACAGATAGAGTTATAACATTTACAAACAGACCACCCTGTATAAGTTAGATATTTTGATGCAAAGATTAAGATACTTTATGATCGTACCACTTGATGTAATTTGCATATATTAATAATGTTTATAAATTAACAATAACAACCTGAATCATTTTTTGTAATAGTTTGTAAATTTACTGTTTAAAAGTTTATAAATGTATTAAATTAAGATAAGAAACTTTTAAACTTTAAAATTATTGAATTTCAAATTTCAATTAAGTTTTTTCGTGCAGGTGCAGGTTTGTGTTTTACTGTTTCATTAATAGCGTTTTCGGACTACTGCACGCAGTGTGCACCCAGTGCATACAACCCACATTTCTAGTTTTGCTCTAAAACTCGATCAGTGCAAGTTTTTTTTAAATAGTCCGAAAATGATAATTGCACTGGACTGCACAGACCCCATAGTCAATGCAAAAAGAAAACTGCACTGATAGAGCACTGAGTGCAATTCTGTTGATAGTCCGAAGACTCGACACTGTAAAAGTGTGCACTCAAAGTATAGTCTTAACACTCTCAAATATTGCAGTGCATGCGAGTGCGCACTGAGTGCAGTAAGTAGTCCGAAAATGCTATAAATATTTTTGTTTTTAATATTTGTTTGTAGAGTCAATATTTTTTATCTACAAACGAAAGTAAAGCGATAACAATTTTTATATTTTTATTAACTAAATTAAATTACAACAGTGGCGTAGTTCAATGTTAAAACCACTTAAATTCGAGTATGGTAAATATTTGAATACTTAATTAATTTACAGTTTGAAAAATATGTGAAACTAATTTTTTTTCTTACATAATTCTTTCTGTTTTAAGTTTTAATACGTATCTATCGATACGTTATTTTTATGTACCTATAGCTTTTAAAGGAATGTATATTTTATGATATATACCGGGTGTATCAACAATAACTCCATAGTGTTTTAAATTATTGTTTTCGATTTGTTATTGGATCACTACTATAACACTCTGTATGTTATTATATTTGTACACAGTGTAAATACATGTCACATTCATTTTCCCCCATGTTTATCGTCTAAGTCAAATTCATAGAGTTATAATATTCCCGCCATATTTGTTTGCAAAATGTAGACTATCCAAAGTACACGCAAAGACTAGTGACGCAAGACTGAAGTATATTTCAAATTTCGCGCCTATAAATCGATTTTCTCTTCTCTCCATAAACTTATATCTCTATGGTCTAATTAAAATTCATAATTTTTACGTATAAGCCAAATTCATAATTTATTTACGTATCATTTACTATGTATTATTCATTTATTCAGTCAGAAAGCAAAGTTTATGTTATCGATTTAATTATTTATTATATATACTTAATGCGGCGCTGCTTATTATTACCATTATTTTAACATTTTCATAAAGTCATTAATTATATTCTATGAAAAATGAAACAAAAGTTAATTACGTTGTTATAAATGACTTTAATAACCTACTTTCTGTTCCTCTGCAACTAAAAAATATAGTTAGATACAATTTGCGTTACGAATGGAAAAACTCGACACAACAAGAACAACAATCAACAAATAATAATTATTACATAAAAATAATTCAGATTTTCAATATAGATCTCGGAAAAGATTCATATGAAACTTTGTATGAGAATAGCAAATAGTTAAGGTTGGAGGTTAGATTATTTTAATTAATTTATGCATGACTTCTTTAATTATTTTTGTTATTGTCTCGATTTGAAAAGATGATTTTATTTTTGATTTTTGTAAAATATATTACTGCGTTAGTAATAAGATTTCTAGTTAGTGAGTTTAGTATTTCATCGAATGTGAGGTTAGGTTAGTTTTAGAATGAAATCGTCGTACGTCAGAGTGCCTTTGGTCGTTTCAACAAACCGCCTTGACCCAAATACCAAAAAAAGATTTTAATTTATTATTAGAAATTTCTCGTTTGCATTTCATACCATCTTTCGTCATTACATTTCTCTCATAATTTTAATTTGTTCTCGAAATTTATTAAACAACATCGTTATAAATCACGAGATCACGAAAGACAATATAAATATACTCAAAAGATTTTTCAGTTTACGACATAAATAGCCATGTATTTTTTTTCTTTCTCTTTAATCATTAAAATTTAGCCAAACCTAACCAAACTTAATCTCACCAAAGTGAGCAACAACTGAACCAAAACTTAACTGAGATTGACGTATGTCATGGGTGCGTTGTTAAAAGTCTAGAGTGCGTTGTGAAATGTATAGGATGCGTTACAACCTCTAAATAGTTTTGCCTTAGGCTTAGACTTCGACAATTCAAACATGTGTTTGAAAATTATTCCGTTATTGGGTAAGTACTTATTTATTATACATTTACTTATTTTCTTATTCTTCTATGTCTCTGTGTCTTCCAGTACCTGTAGTTTTTCATCATTTTCTCGAGCGAACTACAATGTATTTCTGTAATTTCCTTGGGGAATTTTCATTAAATTCTTACGAAATTCCCCGAGCAAATCTCAATTTGTATTGCAATTTTTTTTCTTTTCATTCTATCCTACTCAGCTTAGATCCCATTCCGAATAACAACTTACTCACTATAGCTGCTAACTATATATATAACATAACTAGAACTAGATGAATGCCATGCAAAATGTTAAAAGGATGAAGAAAAGTAGAACGAAAAACGAGAAAATGAAGATATCACGAAACTGATTTCACTTTACATTTGAATTTAATTTATTTAAATTTTCTATTAGTATATGTATATATGTACTTATATTCTAAAACTAATTATTAAATTATGCTGATAATTTTGATTCCTGCAAACCATTTTGCATTAACAAAATCACTTAGTACTTCCAACCAGAACCACACGCCCGGGAAAGTTTAAAAAAAATGCCCAATTTATTTTTCTGTTATTGATAAAAATTATACCTACAACAGTTTTTTTTTTCAATCTACGTGATTATCTATTATTATCGGCAGTTTTTGAAAAGAAAATAAATACTTATCTACATTTGAGTTTTCTATTAATGTAAATTTTATTTAAATTACCGAACATTATTCAAAAGCTTTGAATTTCAGTAAACTGGGGAAATATTCGTAAATAAAGTTAGGAATGTTTTCAGTTGAAGCGAGAAAGAAAGATAGTACACATAGTAGCTAGCACTTATGCACAGAAACATAAAATTATTCAATTTTGTTAATGGAATGTCTAAATAAAGAACGATATGATAATAAGTTGTGTCGTGAGCAAAATTGTTTGAAACGCTTGAAAGTTTCACCGTTCGTTTTTATTCTCGTTGTTGTTTGATGTGTCATTTACACTTAGAACTTCTTTACAAAATTTATTTTCTTCATTATTAATTTTTAATCCAATTATTCTAAATTCTCATATAAATAGTAAATTTTAATGAATTTTCAAAAATTAATGTTTTCCCTGGAATAAAGGAGCAACTGCTAGTTTTTGATTTTCCTATGCTTACTTACGAATAAGTGAAAAAAAAAAGTTTTTGCTGATTGATTTTAATTGTGTTGCTCAATCAATAGCAGCAGTCTTTGGTTAGTTAATGGTCCTCCACCCTCAATTGCGAAACAAACCAGTACCAGACTTGGAATTGAAAAGCTCTCAAGCTCAAAATTGTTGTCTTTCCACTTAAATTGTCCATTGTATTTGTTCCCTTCCATCTTCCACCCTTGCAAACATATATACGAACAGAACATTGACAGAACAACTACTTCTTGTCATTGTTCTCTTATATATTGTATAATATCAATATCAATACAATAAAATGCGCGCGACATGTGCACTTCTTTTATTATTAATATTTATTATTCAATGCACTCGATATTTACATACGCGTATATGCATTTGTATTTTTAAGTTTAAGTGCATATGTCAACAATACAAAATACAATATGGAATAGTACCTATAAGATGTGAAGGTTAGGTATAGAGTCTATACCTAACCTTTACATCTTCCATATTGTATACTATAGAGTATAGACGATATGGCAACATGGTAAACTCGTTGACGTCGAAACGGACGGGACGGGTTGTTTATTTTTTGTTTTCGTTTCCTTTTTATTCCGTTTAAAGTTTGTTGTTTGTTTGGTTTGTTTGCACTTAAACTATAATAGAACAAGACGATTACAACTTACAACATTGAAAGGTGCATCAAGTCACAAGTGGTTTTCAATTTCAATAAATTCAATAAAATATTTTTTCTACACCTATTTAGTTATATGGTCATTATTAGCATATTTTGAGTGATTAATAGTACATATAACTCACAACCGTGAGTTATGGATTTTCACTGCAATTAAATAACATTGATCGCGTATTAAAGTTCCAAAAGATATAACGAATTACAAGTGACCGATCCAACTTATCTATATGATCTAAGTGCCAATTCGCACCAAGCCAGTCAAGCCATCTCGCCAAGTCAAGTCCAATAAAATCAAGTCAGTCAGTTATTTCACACCGAATGACTACAGGAGGGAATTCGCTATGAAGTAACTCACTGACTTGGTTTTATTGGGCGCAAACCTCATCCTCACGAACAATTGCTATCATAATCGCTCATATACTATTGATTTTCTTAGTATATCGAACCATAACCACGAAATTTAGTCGACGAATATTTTCCAAATTCAAAGATATGTCCTAGTCCTGATGGAAATAAATGTTCAGGAATTCTCAATGAATATTTTCAATTTTGAGAAATATTGTAAAAGTTGTCAAATTTATAATTCAGAATAAACATAACCTCTAAATAATGGTAGGTAAATAATAGTAATTACATCCTACCTTAATTTTTGATTGTAAATTCACAAGTATTTTTTGATTTTGGAATGTGAATAAATAAATTCAAGAAGTACCTGAAACAAAAAAAAAAATATGAATAAGTATAAATTTTAACAATTTTTGTTCTGTAAATTAATAATAATTTATGTATTATGTTGTAAATTGTATTGTAACTTTTTATCAGTGTATCTCAAACAGTTTATCATTTCTTTTGACTTGACTTTAATGAGACTTTAATATATGTATTGCCTGCCTTGCAGTGAAATGAATAGAATAGAATACAAGAAATAAAATAAGACGAAAAATAAAAGAATGGAATTTTGTCTCTCTTTGATATGAACTGAAATAAAATAAAGTCAAATAAAAGGCATACCTCTACCTCTATAGCATAAGGAACTGAAAGAGAATGCGCGATAAGATCAACGACAAGACAATAGAATCGACTTGGAAATGAATTCGAAATTTTCGCATTGTTTGAATAAAAATGAATTCCTTCTCTTTCCTTTTCATTTTAGGTATTTTTTTTTGTTGTTTTTATGTAAGAGTTTATCATCATCAGATTCAACGTCAACAATATATATAAAATTCCCATTCTCATTCCATTGGGAAATTCAAGATTAAATTTTAATTTATTATTTATAGTCTTTATAATTAGATTCAATTTTCCATAATTCCATAATTGCTTCCATATCGAAAATATATAAATGAGAAATGAAATAACTCGAATTCTAATATGATAATAATAATAAGAAAGGAAAAGAAAATGTGACATTAAGAGAGAAATGATTAAAATTATTCCATCAAGTTCAATTTCAAAGCGTACCTATTTTAGTTACAACATTACCGTACATCTCAAACGAAACCCAAAAAGCAATAATCGTTACGAAATGTAATTTCGCCCCATTGTGAGGATTCATTTCACATTTTATCCTGTCTCTCTCTCTCTCTCTCAATACTTATACCACTACCACTAGCATACTTCAAAGAGGCTCATCTCATCTTATTCAACTCCATCTTGTTTTCCCTTTTGCTTTCTTCACAATCTCCCTGTTCAGTTCCCTATCTGCTCTCCTGATATCTTCATTTCTGTACCAACATCGACGTTTTTACTTATCAATATACAAGGTGTTCGAGTACAGTATCATTACAGTATCAAAATACAACGGCAACAATGTATGAATGGCTAAATGATAGGTTAGGTGAAGTTTAGAAGCACCCTCTATAGGAGTAACATGGAACCAACCATTCAAGCGTATTCGTATAATCCCGTTAAAACTGAAATTTATCAATTTATCCGAATAAATTCTTAATTTTCTTCATCCTGACTTAAGCTTTCAATTACAAACATTAACGTACAAACAAGTTAATTTTTCCGGGAAAAACCGAGACTTGAAGTTTTTCACCAGTAGAAGCGATTAACGGATTCTAGGCCCGCCTCATTATGGAGAAGAGGAGATGAGAGGAGTACCCACCCCTTCCTCTATGTGGGTCCCACATAAAATCCACTTATATTCCACCTAATAAACCACTTAATCCCCAAAATAATCCACTAATGAGGGTAATGAGGCTAATGAGGGTAATTGAGAGGGTAATTGTGAGGGTAATTGTGAGGGTAATTGAGGAAGGGGTACTCCTCTCCCCATAAGGAGGCGGGCGTAGAATCCGTTAATCGCTTCTACTGTGGTTGTTTAAGCCAGTGCAGCAAGCGTCATATTACAGTTAATAATAAGTACTTACGATCAACGTATAATCCATATTTTAAATCAAAATATTTAATGTATTTCGACATAAATAATCAATATGGTTGGGCCATGTCTCAATATCTACCGTACGGTGGATGTGAATGGGTAGAAGACGTAGAAAATTTAATTTTAGACGTATCATTCCTATACATGATGAGGACATTCGGTACATTTTAAAAGTGGATCTCATCAAATATCCGCATTCAATACAGGTGGCAATTTTTTTCGTTCATATTTTCATTAATATTTTAATTTTGCAAGAAAAGTTTTCTCTTCCAACGGGGATCGAACCCGTACCTCTGCATGTAATTCAAATTGTACATTAATATTTTGTATCTATTTAATAAAATTAACGAAAACTATTGACTTGTTCTTCTTATTTGTTCTTGTTCAGTTGGTATGTTAAGTTGGGCAAAGGAATTGCAATAAATTTCGAAATATATGTATGAGTAAACAACCAAGAAAAAAAAATGAATATAAAAATGGGAAATTGAAGTAATTTCATATAAATGTGTATCTTTTATTGCAGAATTTCATATAACTTTTAGAGAAACAACAATTTTTTACGATTCTCATATTTTAGTTCTCTGCCTGAGCGCGTGGCATGCATAAAATTCTTCTCTCGCGTAAAACTTTTTATTAAACTTGACAAATTTTAAGAAATATACATTCACATGCACATCCACACCACCAGAGAAGAAAAGTGGAATAAGATCGTGGAATACAGATAGCGATAGGAGCACCGACTTTATATTTATATTTCACTTTAGTATCCTTGTCGTTTGTATAGATAGGTGTATATGAAAATTACGAATATCCTTGTCTAGTGGAAGAAAAGTGAAGCACTTTGTTGAATCATTCCCTCCCTAAAACCCAACCTCAACCCCTATATCCCTATAAAGTCTCATTCCATTACATTATATTCGTTATACTGTTACAATTCCCATCTTAAAGTTAAATTACTTTGCAATTCCTTCACATTTTACAATATAAGAACGAATATATACCTAGAGAGTGTATACATGAAGGCGAATTAATTTTAGAAATGCGTTAATAATTTTGTTTATAATGCAATTGTGTTCAGGCCTTCTAAAGTTCGAAGCTTTTCCATCAAATCAAAATAAACGATTTTGAATTTCTAAATGTTTTTTACTTTCTGGCCACATACCGAAGGTATGTAGGCATAAGAAAGTAAGGTGATTATGAAAAAAATTAAAGTCTTATTTTTCCCTGATTTGTGGAGATCCGTTGACCCCAGGTCAAAAATCGGCTTTTTGGTCTGTGTTTGTGTGTATGTAAACAAAATTGCGGGCAAACCAAGTATTGTATTGCGAGGCGGTTTCGGGAGCGTCTCAAAGCTGCCAAAGCACGCTTAGTAAACGACGCCGACTCCGCGAGGACCTTTACTGCTACCGCCGACAAGCAGTACAGGTCCTCGCGAAAGTTTTTCATTTATCCCTTATTTATCCACACTGTCACAAACACACGACTTCAATTTGGAACGTATTCTTGTCAATCCTTCGGCTGTGCATCCCTGCACGGCCTACCCGGTTTTTGTTTGTGAGGGTTATTTGAAGGTGGCCTCCGGCCACCCTCACTAGCAATTACAACGTAACCCTCACTCGTATGGCTACTGAAGTGTAGAATTATAACGGTAAAAGTACGGGAGCGTTATTTTTCTTTCTTTAGTTAGGAACATACGTAGGCAACTTAATGATCATATTAGCGAACTCTCTTGTGATTGGCTGATGTCGCTAGTAATAAAATCTGGTATTGCGTCAAGGAAGGGGAAGGTAGCGATGAGCGTAAGCCGAATTCATCAAAGTGCGTGTACAGCATTGCCAATGCGCGGGTAATTACCCGAAAAACGGGTATTTTACGTAGTACTGGAGCGCGTTTAGCGAACGTGGTTGGAGCGAGTGTGAAGTGAGGATAAGTAAATTCACTCTCCATTCATGAACGGTCAGGACGTAAAATATGTCTATCCGATTTAAAATTGTTAAAAAGGTAGAAAATTCTTTTGAATATGCATCGGAAAACTCACACATTGATTAAATAGGTGAAATATAATCGTAATTCGCAAACTGGAAATCTAATAAAATATAAATTATACCATGTTCTTACCAGTTTTCAATGGCTTATAGCTACTGCGCAAGACGCGCGACCTGGTCGACGCCCGGGCGCACTCCGGCACTAAATCAGAACGCGGTCCTGCGGGTAAAAAAAGCGTGCTGGTAAAAGCGGGGAATTTCAAAAAAGTTGTCCTTTTTTCAGAAACATTATTAAAATTTGAGCTCTCTTAAATCTAGAACGGGAGCATGCGAATGGCGTGAAAGTGGAGAAAATTTATGTTTAAGCAACCCTCTATCTATCTATCTAGTGTAAATGCTGCAAACTAGTGCAAACTATTACACCTTAAGCTTGATCTTTGTGTTAATTCGGGTACCCCAGCTTATGAATTTCTCGTTTAAAATCAAGCAAGACATTGTAAAGATAGACGGAGCATGTTGATATTGTTGAAGTTCATGTATAATATGCATAACTGTCAATATATGTATTTGTATATCTTCAATGTAAACACTTACTTAAACACGACACACTCCATGGGAGATGTGCGGGCATCTGCACCTGAACCTGTGTAGAACTATTAGAAGTACGTGCCTAGCGACGAGACCGGCAATACGTATGTGAACACGTGAGTAGAAGTGATTAACGGGTTCTGGCGCCTCCTCCCCATAAGGAGGAGTGAGGAGTGCCCTCCTCCCCATAATGATGAGTATACATCTGACGTCGTTATATAAGGCGAAACCTAACACAGGTGACACCGTTATATAAATTAAAACCCAATATATAATTTATTAAAATAAAAAAAATTATTCATTATGCTAATTACAGTATCGGCTGAAATTTGTTTATATTTATTTCTAAATGCGAAATTGTTAAAAGCGACCATCCATTATCTCTGATTTAAAAAATAAAATATTTATTC
>JARJEB010024188.1:0-13278 GCA_030264535.1 Liometoxenus newtonarum
AGCTAGAATAATTGACAGTCGTCAGACTGAAATGTGGTTGCGAACCAAACCAAGTACGCTAAAACCAAGTACGTTTTGTGTGTTTACCACTAACTTCTCGTTAACCCCAATAAGGACTAACCCCCAAACTGAACTGGATCAAATATGACTTTCTTTTTGGGAACCACATCCAATTTTGAAATGGAACCACATTGACACATGAGTTTCGGACAAAGCCATAAAACGGTTTGGGAACCACATAGAAGTTTCCCCGGAACATGTTCTTCTTGCCTGTTCAAATCCAGCATTATGCTGCGTAACTATGTAAACGATGAACAAGACTCTACTAAAAGACTAAAAACACCAAAGAATCCATTTGTTTCAGTGACTTGTATACGTAAACGAACTATGCCTATTTTGAACTTGGGGCCTAGTGTATGTCATCTCATATCTACCCCTTTTATCAGCAAAGAATATCAAACGACCAAACACACAGCAAGTCACATAAAAACACTTTGGAATGATCAGATGAAGTGATTTGACGTAAATTGACGTAAAAGAAAGGCATCCAAATCAAAAGAAGACGAAATTATTCGAATTATAATTGCTGAAATGTACAAAGTATGGATTAATTGAAAAAAAAATTAAAATCCTTATCTTCTTGGTGTCAGGTACCTAAATAATAAAATTCCAGAAATTTTGCTAACTTTATACGATTTTACCCTATATCACACTCATAAATGAATTATAACAGAGGATTTCTGCTTGGGGTTGTTCAATCTTTGAACGATGTATGGAGGAAATGTTTTGTTCTTAATTTTTTCAGTTGTATCAAAAGATAAGGTAGACTTTTTTTAACTCCTTTGTAAAAATGCGAATAACTTGAAAACAAACCCAAACTTGTATAGGTAACCTTATTACACATTCACCTTTGTTTCTTCGTTTTTTAGTCAGTTCTTATTTTCATGTGTTACATGTGCTATTCGTTGTCTGGTTGGGTGTTGTTTTGGTCCGTTTCTCCTCATCTAATCTTCCAGTTGGTTCGTTGGTTGTTTCTAACGAAGATCTAACATTCATCGTATTCAACGTCCAAATGAAACGACGATTACGTTATTCGGACTATTCGAACGTATAAAACTAACGGTGAATCGAGTAAGAATATTCGTATCTGCTTGCTACATAGTAACTAGTAACATACTACAAACAACATGCTGTCCAAAGATAGTACCTACATACATATTTGAGTTTTAGTCATCCGAGCCCGAGCGCTTTTTGGACTTTTAAATTTTGTTATACCATAGTTTAAATTGTTTAAACTTTGTTTTAAAAGTAATAATATTAAATTGAAAGAGAACTTTATAATGAAAACTTGTTTATTTCTTGATTTAGTCATTTTATTGACCTTATTTAGAAATTAAGTTAATTATTTCGTTGCTTTACGACGAATAGACCGGACTGACCAAAAGACGGACGTGATGAACGTCAGACAAACGGAACATGTATACGAGTATAAACAGATGTTTCCTACATTTCCTCAATTCCTTCATTGTTTACTAGCAAGTCTTACATTTTAGATTGCATTACGTCGGCATTCCGCTCATTCTCTCAAGTATTGCCATTAGTTGTAGTCATGGAATCTTCACAATTCTCATTCTTTTCTTGTAGATATACGACTGTTCTGTTCCAATTCTCAAGTTTCAAGTTTCAAGACAAAATTCAATTCAATTTTTCATTCCTCATTCCTCATTCTCAATCCATTCATTGATTATTCCATTTTAGCTTTATTTGAATCGATTTAAGTACCGAAATTATTTTACTTCTTTTTATTCTTGTATTGCGTTTTAAATTTATTTGCACATATTGGCCTAATAGTTGTTCTTTTATTGCGATTGCAGCTTGAAAAGCAGTGTACCTAAAGAAATACTCGTTCCGTACGTCGCATCGTCCCATACGCATCGCCCAACTCTGAGTGAATGCCTTCCAACTCCATCCAACAACTCCAATGTTTCCTTGTTTCGTATTTTAATTTCGAACCGAACATTTCAGTCAGTTGCATTCAAGTCAGTGTTGCGCGTTGGTTCATGCGAATGACTTTGCTTTTGCATGCGTAACTTTACGTTCCAATCGCATTCGCAGCTCAGCATCATTTATCATGACGACGTGTTTCCTATATTACATAAATTGTTCAGTGGCAGTAAATACAGTGAGAAAATCGATTGCAAATTAAGTTTGTTTACCCAACTTTGTTTTACTCACTATGGGATTAAAATTGAAAACGAGCTTTTAATTTTTAGTTTTCCATCTTTAATGTTTTAATTAATATTTACATAGGTATTTTACGCGTTACACTTTAATGTTTCATCGTTTAATCTAAAAGTTGAAATTAGTTAGATGAAGTGTAGATGCCGTTATGTTATTGTTATTGTTGGTGCGTGTATTGTCAGCATTATCGTGGATTACTTTAAAGTTGTTTGATGTTGAAGGAAGTTGGAAGAGTGCTCAGCTTCAGCAAGAACGTTGCAGATCGATGAGGATTATGTGAATATGTGTTGTTTGCTCGTTCCTTGTATATTATATAAAATACGTTACTGCACGTTGATAATGACTGCGCGTTTCTTACCGACGATGTAATTTAATCGCAAATCGTTTTTTTTTGCCACCTTGCACCAACATCAATATTCTAAGAAAAACGAAAACTATACGAAAACACTTTCCAAAACTCAGTTTTAACGCTAAAAGCTAAAACGAAACGAAAGGAAACGTTTCATGAACAAGGACTTTTTTGATTTGGTTTGGTTCGATAGGATTGGATAGGATATAATTGAAAGCCGTTTTTATACATCACACTTGTCCATGTAAGCTATTTTAATAGTAAGTACTTAGCTATAGTAGTTTAGTTTAGTAATATAGTTTTTGCTCAAGTTTCATGCACACGCTTTTTTTTGGTTTTTGCATAAATGTTTTCGATTTATTCAATTACATATTCATTTAACACTTTTGTATTGTATATGACTAAAGAAGATGGCAAGTAATGAATAAATTCGTTTTTATGACTCTGCGTACGTAAAGGTCCCCTTAAACTGTTCAGTGCTGGCATTCGGGATTTCCGGAGCTAAAAACACTGTTCAGCCGGCTGAATAACTAAACAGTCCGTTAGTCCCGGACTAAACAGGCATTGCGTCAAATCAGTTCAGTTCAGTTTGCTTGAGACTTCGACCACCGCGCCGGACTGCACAGTTTTCCTCGAATGATTTCCGGAGCGTGTGTGGGATCCTTTAGAATTAGTTTTTGCTCAAGTTTCATGCACACGCTTTTTTTTGGTTTTTGCATAAATGTTTTCGATTTATTCAATTACATATTCATTTAACACTTTTGTATTGTATATGACTATAGAAGATGGGGCGTAATGAATAAATTCGTTTTTATGACTCTGCGTACGTAAAGGTCCCCTTAAACTGTTCAGTGCTGGCATTCGGGATTTCCGGAGTGTGTGTGCTAGAAGATGGCGAGTAATGAATAAATTCGTTTTTGTGACTCTGCCTACGTAAAGATGCCCTTAAACTGTTCAGTGCTGGCATTCGGGATTTCCGGAGTGTGTGTGCTAAAAAAACTGTTCAGCCGGCTGAATAACTTGAACAGTCCGTTAGTGCCGGACTAATCAGGCATTGCGTCAATTCAGTTCAGTTGAGTTTTATTGACACTTCGACCACCGCGCAGGACTGCACAGTTTTTCCTCGAATGATTTCCGGAGCGTGTGTGGGATCCTTTAGAATTAGTTTCAGTTTCAGGTCGGTGCAATATTTTAAATGTAAAAATCTGGTAAATGTAAATATCTATCCATTGCTGGTTAATTCTTCATTTGGGACCAAATTTATATCAAGGCTAATATTTTCATTATACATTTTACTTATTTGGTACACTCAGTATATTGTTACTAATTTATATAGCTATAGCTATACAAATAATGTTATCAGAAGCATATCAAATCAATGACTAAGACTTGAGTTCTGTATGTTACGATGTTCCGGCGATTCTCACCGGTGACTAAAAAATTGTTTAGGTATTGTTATTGTTACTGCAATTTGTTACATTTTCCAGTTTTTTTTTTATTATTCTTCTATCAACTTGCATTCATAAGTTGTATTTTCTATTTCCATTTGGTACAGCTCGATTGAAGACTTTAAAGAGCAAGCAAAACCGCGTATAATTCGATTAAATAGTCATTAGGCAACTGCGTACCGTTATTCCTCGACTCCAACTCCGACTCGCGAGTCACTTTAATATCTACTTACCTTTACCTACCTCTCTGTTACAATGTTACCGGTTACCAGTTACCATATTTACCTGCTTTATTGCGACTTACTATCTATGTCTACCGACCTGAGGCACGAGAAATATTTGCTTCATTTGGCTTCCTAGCTATAGACTATTAAGAGTTTTAAGACTCGTCGTCGGTCTTTAGTTTCTTTTTTATGCGCACTCACAATTCACAATGGGCCACAAAGCAACGGAAAATGTGCAAGTAAACAAAACAACGGACACACGACGGACAACTGTAACTTATTTGCGCAATAATTACTTCTGCTATTTAAAAAACTAAAGGTTTATGACAGAGGTGAAGACGACAACAAATAACAGTCTGCAAAGAAATTTCTATTACTTACGAGTAAAAATAAAGGATAAATGAGTAATACGTTATATAATTTGCTCGGTGGTACTGACCTAAAGCACTTTACAAGCAACAAATTAACAAATGGTACGTGCGGAAACTTAAAAATAAGGAAATAAGGACTAATATTTTTTATGCCCGATTTGAAAGAAAGGAAGCTATTAGAGTGGCTATAAAGCTTCTTAAAAACAAGAACCGTAATAACCAAGAGAGGAAGTGAAGAATGAAGATCAAAGATTAAATTGAATAGAAAAAAAAAATCAGAGATGAAACTAGAATATTGCCGATATTGATCTTATCAAGTTTTGCTTTTTTCTTTTTTTGCGTTCTTCTTTTGCTTTTCTATTGCTGGCTGTTGCAGTCCACGGCGTTTTTGTATACTTTTTTGTCATCCTATATAGATCCGTTTGTTTGATTTAATGGTCCGTTGGTTTGCACTTTGTATAAAATAAAAATTTTGCTTTATCATGCACTCGTAACTCGCTCAAAAACGGCAACGTAATAAAACCCAACAGAAAAAAAACTAAATGTAATGAAATGAAGATTTCATGAAATTGATGAAATTAACTTGTCCTGTTTACTTTTTTTCTTGCGGATTTTTCGTATTTTTTAAGATCTTTTCTTAACGAATTAAAGAAAGAAAGATTAGCAGCGTAATAATTTTTAAAGTTCCGTATTGAGCCGTTACTTCTTTCTCAATAAATAAATCAAGATCAGTGATTCGCGTTTTTTTAAATTTTTACTCAACGTATCTTTGATCTTTTGATTATAAATTGTAAAGTCGTGAATTAAAATAGAGCTATAGGAGCTTGAGGAACGAGAAAGAAATAAACGGACGTAAAGGTGAAAATGATTTATTATAATTGTATTAACGAGTTATCTAAAATTTTAGAAAGATTTTTTTTAATTTTTAATATTCTTTTTTCTAATTATTACACTTTTTTGAAGTACTTGTATGCATACTTGTACTTTAGTTCTTTAATTAATCAATTATTTTTGAATTTAAGATAATACACTAAATGACGCTTTTGTTTATCATAAAAACGTGTATTTTGTATTCATCATCTTGTAATTTATAAGTGAGTAGTAGAATACAACGGATTCTAACACCGCCACCTTATGCAGATCTGATGATCTGATCATCTGATCTGATGAACTGATCTTTGAGGATATAATGCCCTCATAAGATGGCGTGGCTACGACACCTATGTTAAATCTCCATAAGGTGGCGGTGTTGGAATCCGTTGTATTCTACTACTTAAGTGGAACGTGAAAAATAAAAGTCTCACCAATTAACATCATTTTTTATATAAAAATATATACTTAGGTATATTCATTCAAAGTATGTATATAACTGGAACATTTTATTTTATTATGGTTCATAACTTATTTCGGTTTGTAATCGTTTTAAATTTAATTTTGTGGTTCACTTAGGTTTTTTTTCTTGTGCACATTCGCGTTCCACTGCTCTAGAACCACAAACAACTTAATACAATGAAGCAAAATATATTATTTAGTTTATAAAAGTATGGTGAGAATAATTTTCATTTCATACTTAGCAAAAAATAAAAAAATAAAAAATTGGATTATTTTGATAATTATTTTGTATTCCTTTTGGAAGTAAAATGAGAAGAAATTATATGTAAAATAAGAAAATAATTAACCGATTCAGGAAGGAACTTATTTAGGATGTAATTTAAATTAAGTATATCAAATCTGGATAAATTACTGTAATCATTTTTTTAATACGCCATCTTTACTTCTTTAGTTTTCAGATTGTTTAATTAAAAAATTCAATGAATCAGTGTAATCAGAATTTACAACGGTAACAAATAACAATAAAATTCGTAAACAATAATTAAAACAAGGAATAATTGACATGTTTTAGTACAAGTTAACAATAAAAAGTTAATTAACAGATTATCGGTCAGAGTTTGAAAATAAAAACAAATCAAGTAATTTTATTTTGGCAATAAACGAATTTAAGTGTTTACTAAACGCAATGAGTAATGAACACTAAAATTAATTAATTAATTAATATTGATAATGACAAGTCAGATTTACATAATAATTCATTTATTTTTCATTTATGACTGAGATTTTTATTGTTTTTGAAAATTATTCATATTATTCTCTCATTAATAAATTATAAATTATTCAATATTTACGTGCATATGAGATCTAAACAGAGGTGGATTTAGGAATGGTCCGAGAAAGGACTCTGTCGCATAGACGGGATTCGAACCCATAGTCGTACAGCGAGGAAACATCGTGCCTGAACACTCTACTCGCTCGATTACCGCGGCCCCTTCATTTAGAGTTTATTTTCTTTTCATTTCTTTATTGTTTGCGCTGCGAAGTTTGTCTAATAGTAAATGCGTTTATTTATTTCTGAAATTTAACTAAAAAAAAAACGGAATGTCTCGCGGAATGTCAATTGGAATTGCAAATTGTAATACTTCAGTAATTTAAAATAGATCATCAGATCGGAAGTTTCGCTTTCATTGCATTAATTCATCCTTGGCTACGTTAAATGATTTATTCATTACTTATTTTTATTTCCGTTCCATTTAATTTCCTTTTCTTTGGAATTCACTCATAATTTTATTCATTGGTGGTTTAGTTTATTTTATAAATATATATATTGACGTAAATACTTACTGAAGTTGAACTAAGTGATGCCGACAAATTAAAAATAAATATACTAATTGTTTTGAGCTGCGCGGTCTGGTCTAGGTGTTATTAAAAAATAAAACGGAAACCGGATGAAACAATTGGGCCTTGTTGACGACTGGTTGAGTTGTTATTATAAGCACTTCCTAATATAATCTCATCTACACTTAAATGCTTATAGGTACTTTCAGTCAAGTTGATTTTAGTTATCTATCAGTTATCACAAACTATTAAGTAAATTAACTATTGTGAGCCAAGGCGCATTATAGTCGACCATTCTTTGCATATAAAATAAACAAAGAAAGTCATTCCGAATTTAAAGGACAACTTTTAAAATCAATGAGGGAAGGATGACTTCCATTGATTATAAATATATTCAAACAACTAACAAGAAGAAAATTCCTTCTTTTTGTAGGTTTTACTGATAGATCTATTTGCCAACGAATAGTACCAATACTTCAATACTTGTATTTCTATGGTTTTATTCAATAGCTAAATTTGCAGTGTCATCGTAAGTTCTTTTTTTCAAATAGCCGCTTCAATGTCTATACCGGGTGGTAGGGTACAAGGGTGAACATAGCGAATTTACACTTTATATCATCTCTTTGCAGATTCCTGCTCTCTATTTGCATGAAAATAAATCGCTATGTTCACCCTTATGCCCTACCACCCGGTATACTTATATGGCATTGATACAGTTCGTTTTCTTAGCCTTCTAAAACAGTTTCAATAATACGCACTTGGACTTGACATTAGTTTCGTTATTCCTTGTTCTATCATTGCAACAGTTACAAGTTATTACTAGATATATATACCTAAGAACTAATCCATATCAATCGATCTCAATCTCATTTATAGGCATTAACTTGACTAACAATGCGCCTATATTTCGAATTCGAACTTATTCGTATATTCGTTGATTTATTCTTCGAATCCTAATCGATTGCTGGTAATCGTAATCGAACTATTGACGGTTTAAATCGTTTTAATCGATCAAATCTCTAAATTTAATTCTTCGAATCATTTGTTACATTCGAAGTAAGTTGCTCCAGCAAATTTATAATAAAACTTAATTCAAAAATTACTTTTATTTCAATTTTATTGAGAGTTGTTCTGCATTTTCGCAAAACTTACAAGTACAAACATTCGTAAATAATATATTTTTTTAAAGTTTCTTAATTTTTAAATTTAAAGCCTTTATTTTATAATATAAATCATTTCAAGTTCATTGAGTTAAGTTCACGTCGAATCACGTTTCATCTTATCTCTATAAATAATTTAATTAGAAATTAATCAACAAACTATATCTACGTTTATTTATATGTTACTCTAAAAGTCCAAAATTTTTAACCCAGGTAATTTTTTACCAGCCGTAGTCCTATCTGTGAGGGTCTACTGATAAGATAATGCAGCTTTTGATAATGGTAAAACCTAGGATTGACTGGTAAATTCTAGGAATTATCAAATCTGACTCTTAAAACCTAGCATTTACCGGTAAAACCAAGTTTTTACCAATATTCGGACTTTTACAGTAACATATACACATCCGGTACTTGATTCATTAATACCATATTTACATGGATTCATTCGTATTTGTTTATAATTTTATATAATTCATGATCTTGGAATCTCTTAGGAATTTTTGGTCTATCGATGTGTGTGGCACTAATCTAACGCGATAAGTACCACAATTTTTTTTTTATTTTTCGTGAGATCCTTTCGTTTTTAACTTTCCCGTTCATCTTCATCTAATATGAGTTTCGGTTCAGCTTCACTTCGAATCATCATAAAGTTTGTTCAATCATCATCGAAACGTAAACTCAACTTTTCGTTCTCTTCATGTACTTATTTATAAAAAAAACATTCATTCGACTGTGATTTAAATTTTAAACATCGAGCCGGCGAGATGATAAAATTCACTTAACACTTAAATGTTTTTATAATTAATTTTAATAAGTTTAGAAACCGTAACGGTATTGATCATTTCATTTGTGCCGTAATAATATGTTGTGATAATTTTGTTGTGAACGATTTTAATGCGGGCTTTAAATTAAAATATCTCCAATAATTTTTTAAGCGTTTTTTAATCCGTACTCGTATAATAATGACATAAGTAGTGATGCAAGTGATGAGTGACTCAATAATTAAAGGAAAAAACTAATGATTATACCAAATACCGGATGTTGTCCAAATTCCACATTTCTCATTTAATATGAACTTTTTGAATTTATATCCACTTTTGGTACGTTTGCGAATACAAAATTTGTTGATAGTAAATGTGTAATTGAGTGTTTACTTCAACACCATCAGCACTTTGTTGTTCCATCATTCTATTATTAGCTTTTCTTTTTATTATTTTACAATTTATAATTTCAAACCTTCAAATTTAAGCGGTTTGAATTTATTCTTTCCTATTGCAATTAAGAATGAACGAGTATATATAACATTAAAATAATATTAATTATTCATCATATTCATCAGAAACTCGAAGTGTTTCGATTCTTCTTGCTTTAATCGAAACTTTTCATGTATTTATTATTTGCTTTCCCATTTCGATGTGAACATTGACTCAAACCGCCTCGCAAACTATTTTGTAATTCTAAATTTTCCTTTGTATATCTGAGCATGGTATTTCAACTTAGACCTGGGAGCGTAAAATAATGTCCTGCGTCACGGTCATATGCTGTAAGCCTTGTAAAGACACTTTTCC
This sequence comes from Liometoxenus newtonarum, assembly GCA_030264535.1. Classification (NCBI taxonomy): domain Eukaryota; kingdom Metazoa; phylum Arthropoda; class Insecta; order Coleoptera; family Staphylinidae; genus Liometoxenus; species Liometoxenus newtonarum. Next base: position 10,032 of record JARJEB010024188.1, read on the forward strand.
ACCAAACCGAAAAAGAAACAGAATTTCAGTCTAAAATTACCAAGTTGAAGTCATAACATTTTCATTTGACAATAAAATACGTAGGTATACCCGGATTCATCAGAAACTCGAAGTGTTTCGATTCTTCTTGCTTTAATCGAAACTTTTCACGTATTTATTATTTGCTTTCCCATTTCGATGTGAACATTGACTCAATCCGGTTCGCAAATTATTTCGTAATTCTAAATTTTTGTGTATTTGAGCATTGCGTCCCAATTTAGACCTGGGGCCGTAAAATAATGTCCTGCGTCAAGATCATACGCTCGAAGCCCTTGTAAGGATGCAGTTGTATTTATTTTTATTTAATAATAAGTAACATTAATTATACAAAAATAATATTAATTACATAAATTCGGTGAGTAGTTCAGCATTTATTCTCAATTTACTTTTAAGGCTGTTTGTTATATTTGTATTTATTTATAAAATTATTGTTACTACACTAATTTGTGCGCTCGACTATAGTAGGTATATAGGAACAGAACGTGATGAATAATTACATCACATCCTCAATGTTGTGTTGTCCACATTGGTTTTATTTAATCAATTAAGAGCATCCTGTTGTAAAACGTCATATATTTGTTTGTCTATTCTCAATTCTATTCTATTAAATCAATTATCATTTTCAACAGTTCATTCAAGAACATTAACTATTTTCCAGTTGAGGTTTAACAATGTAAAATAAACTTTTTCCAACTTTTTAACTTTTCAATAACTAACATTTTTATAATGTTATAAAATTCGTTAATTCTAGGATCAGTATCAAAATTCTAATAACTAAAATACTAATAGATACTTTATTGCTCGCTTTATAGTTTGAAATTCGTCTTTATCTGATGCTGATGTTAGTGATGTTTCTATATATAGCTTTAGGCTATAGGCTTGTTCTCTCTTAAGTCCTCTTAAGTTAAGTAGTTGTAAATAGTAAAGCATCATCGAAGTATTAAGTACTAATTATTGCATAACCGTTATATCGACATTCGGTCTCGTTCATTATTTCCCATATGATACCATTGGCATTCCATATACAATACTTATGACCATATTACATCGAACCATTTAATACCATACGCATACCTACCATATTAATACAACTAAGCTATAAACAACCATAAACAACTATTTTATTATACATCGCTTCTTGATTGGCTTCTACTTACAAACAGATACTTTTCCTGCTCCTTATGCTTTCCTGTGTTCCTGTGTTCTCCTGTGCATCTACTTCAGTCAGTAATCCTCGTACTGATCTGATCAGAAGATGAGATAAGTTCTGTTGTTGTTGTTGTTATTACTGTTTTTTGTTTTTTAATTTAGTAGTAACTGTTTTAAGAATACTGTTAGTGGAATTAGATAATTTGCGGAATTTTAATAACAACAGCAGGAGTTTCTTGGTTTTTGCAATTTTGTCCGTTTGTCCTTTTGTCTACGTTGTAACAGTTGGCTTTTGAAGCTTATTGGATACTTACAACTCGTTAATAGGGCGTAGCAAGAAATTTTTGTCCCGTAAGAAAAATTTTCGAAAGGACCACCTTGGTTCTTTCTTCATTTTGAAGTTATACCGGTTGCTTGCTTTTTGCATTCTAGGTCCTCCCCTTTCTATGGCAGAGACGCCTCCAGGCTTCCTATCCGTGGATCTTTTTCCGAAGATAGGTCGGGAGTCAGTAGTTATCCCATGCAGGATTCTCCCACCTACCGAAAAAAAGAAAAGAAAATTTATAGTATTAATGAACATTTGAAATATTTTTTTCCGTTTTCGACCCGTAAGCACTGCTTTACCTTGCTTCATAGTTGCTACGCCGCTGTTCGTTTATATTTATTTCTTAATAATAATTCTAAATATATATTAGTTGTTATATTGTACTACACAAACACGTAATAATGAATAATGAAGAAAAGTTGTACGGCGACTAATTAATGAATATCATCAGAAACATTTGATTTGACATTACTAGAGATACTGGATATGTTTCTCATATAAAATAAATACTTGAGAATTATTTCCATTAGTAATAAACGTGAGAAACGGTATATTAACTCATAAAATTTAAATTACATGATGTATTTATCAAAGAAACTACAGAAATGATACGTTATTATCAAAATCAAAGTATTTCACTTTATCAATGTTAGAATTCATTCATACTTGACACCTAGTCCAATATTATTTGAATTATTAATAAATACTTGATAAACGTCTCATAAAAAATACCTATACAGGGTGGTTGAGCAATCAGTACCCAGAGAATAACACCCAAACCATTTAATATGCAAAGAAAAGTTTATGTGTGTTCTATAAAAAGGAGTTATTAGTTACTTTCTAACCATTAGCACTTTACAGATACAGGATGTTACTTTGTTATTTTTTTAAATGGAACACCCTGATGAAAGATCTTTTATTTACTTATAGATATAATATTTTGTGTCAGTTCTTTTATTTGGCGTTTATATAACATAAAATGTTGCTCAACCACCCTGTATATTTCTGTTTGTTGTACAATCTATTTGTGCCAGTTACTTATCAATTTCTATCATTAAAAACTGAAAATATTATTGTCTTATGAACCAACAATTAATTAATGATTAGCACTCTTGGAATTTATTTATAAATGCTATAATTATGACTTATTTTATTGGCATTCATCTCTACTAAAATAGGAGGTATCATGATATAAAATACTCAATAAAAATTAGAATCTTGCCTAATTGATAAAGACTTTTGAATTAAATACCTGATAATATGATATATACCAATCAATAAAATATGATTGCAATCTCAAAATCAAACGCACAAGTTAATGAAATAACGAAGTAAAAGCAAAGAATCAAATTGTAAATTAAAAATGTAAAGGTAAATAACACGTTTTTGTTTATTTTTGTGTGAGTTAATGGTAAACTCATTAACTCTATGACAATGACCGTGGACAATGACATGATAAAATTCGAGGACTCGTCGCTGCAAGTTAGTATTGCGTGTGCACTTCTCTCGTCCGGTTGTCGTTAACTTGTACTTTGCTGGTAGTAAATTATTATATTATTAATTTCTGCATGTGAATTCTAAGTAAATTCGTGGAAACTGGAAGTGATTTAACAATAAATTCATATTGAAATAAACGCGTTCGTTTCCGCAGTCACCGTGTAGTTCAGCGTTTCTCAAAGTGTTGGGGCGCCAAAACTGTACGGGGGGGGGGGCATCGAATAAACGAACAAAATC
>JARJEB010024201.1:0-12198 GCA_030264535.1 Liometoxenus newtonarum
TTAGATCATATAGATCACTCAATCACTCAAAAAATGCTAATAATGACCATACAATTAAATAGGTGTAGAAAAATATCTTATCATTAAGGTTTTCCTTTATGTCCAATTGACTTATCAATCAATATTTATAACTATTTTGTATTTGCACATCATCCAAGCTATTGCTAAAACAAAATACGCTCAATTAAAAGATAAACATGAACACAATCAGCGAATTTCATGGATTCTGAGTTTTCCCTGTTCCTTATCTCAGCCTATTTTGTCACTACAACATATCCTATAATCGAAATTATTTATTGATCTACTAGTGCAACAAAACAAAAAAGGATAGCGATAATATTGTTGTACAATATTTCAAATTCCTGTTTACTTTTAAACGAACAAATAATTAAGTGGTTTCTATCAGCTGCGTCTTAAAGTTCTAAATTCGAACACAGTTTTACGAATTACAGTTTTTGGTATTATCTAAATGAGAAAGTTTCATTTGATTGTGTACTATTTTGCGACTTTAAGAGCCAAACCATGAAGAAAAATATCCTTTCTTAGAGTCCGGGCTCTTGGGACTTTCTTCCACCGCTGTCACATCGGTGTCCACAGGAGTCTTCACAATTTTCCCCTCCCCTCGACCAGCTGCAGCCAGACTCTCCTGTACAGCATCATAGGAGAAATCCGGAGCATCTCCTCCTGCCTGCAGCAAAGTGTTGGTCTCTGCTTGAATACGCATCTCATACTTTCTCACATCCGAATAGGTCATATCAATCCACTCATCAATCCAAGCGAAAGCCTGTCTATGGCCAACCAATAAAATTTCCCGTATACACGAATGTATAAACTCCTCAACTTTGGTCTGCAAACCCCAGACTTCGAAATAAGCGCTGACGAGTTTATACGAACACATGATGGGCTGATGCGAATTGCGCCAGCCTTCAACCAAGGGTCCCCGATGGGTCTTATCACTCTGGAAATACCTTGGATCTTCTTCCTCTTTGTAATGTTTTGGACTGACATCGTCATAAGCTATGTCAATATGTTCGATAAGACGCGTTGCTAGTTCATCGGCGGACAAACGTAAGGCATTTTCAGAGAAGCCACTATTGTTCTCGTAACAGGTCTTGATGGAGATGGAGAATCTTGGCAGAAATGAACAGTCGTATTCGGTTATGGTGAACGGATAGTAGTTCCATGCTTTCTCAGTGATGTAAAAGATCTTTGGCAGCATGCTCTGCACCCAGTAGGGCAGGCGTGTCGACAGATGAATGCGCTTCTCCGTGTAGACGCCACAACCGTATTCGGGATCCTCACACTGACGGTTTTCAACTACTTCGACGCCTTCACCACCACCAGATTGCTCTAAACTGTGTCGAGCTATCATGTACAGTTGACCAACACGATACTGCAACAATTTCGTTTTAGTTTTGTTTTTTAAGTTTCAATTCTATTTTTGTTACAACATTACTTCTTGGACACTGATAGGCATACATATTCGATATTCTTTAGTGAGGACCATATTCTTTCAAATGTAAATTTCAATGAAATATTGTTTGATAGTGAAGTCGGAAAATTTTGAGGTTATCTTTTTGTGTCTTTTTAGTGTTCACATCAATTTAAGGATGTTGAACAATCCTTGTTCAAAATCCAGGCATAAACAGCACAAAACCACATAAAAGTTGTGAAATTAAGCAATTTTTGCTTGAAAATATTAAAATTTTGTTTTTACATGGATTTTTGACAATTTCTTTTTACCAAATTGACACTACTGACAGTTGTGACCTCACGTACAATGACATTTCTGTCCTTGACATCTGAACCAGAAATAGTTTCGTCACATTTCGTTGTTTCTTGTAGTGCCAGAGCCAGACTATTATCAATGCACTGATGTGGCGAAATGTAAATGCTCATTCATATGTCATATAGTTTTAGCATTGCAATTGCCATTGCCAGTGCCAGTGTCCAGACATAGTCATCAGTCTTTTGCGTCCAACGTACAATCGTCGACAAACGTAGCATCCTCGTCGCAACAATGCTAACAATATTCTGGTTGTTATGATAATAGAAGATCAACGGACTAGCGCTGTACTATAAGATATTTCGTTAATCGTTCGAAAATGGCCTACCAGTCGTTAATCACCGAGTATATGAATATTCCATTGGTGACGAGGGTTTATACAACTGCCTGTGTGCTCACAACACTGATGGTCGTAAGTATTCTGCGAATTCTTCCTACCAATGCTATTTATTCTATTCCACGTCCGTCAATTTGTTTGTTTCGATTGCCGATTGGTTTTCAGCAACTCGATTTGGTCACACCATTCCAATTATACTTCAATCCGATTTTGATATTTAAAAATGGTCAAATCACACGACTCGTCACCACGTTCCTTTTTTTCGGGACGTTCGGCTTCAACTTCTTCTTTAATATGATATTCACCTATCGTTATTGTCGCATGTTGGAGGAAGGATCATTTCGTGAACGCACTGCTGACTTCGTTATGATGTTCATTTTCGGTGCTGTGTGTATGATTGTATCCTTTTTAACAAGAAAAACGAAATAAAAATACCCACAGGCGTAGGAAACAAGAAACGCTACTTTAATTTTCCTTAATAATTTCATAGTTTTTTGCATTTTTTGTAAATTTATTATTCTTAGGACAAGCTTTCACGATAATGTTGGTGTACGTATGGTCAAGGAGAAATCCCGTTGTTAGGTTGAACTTTTTTGGATTAATTAATTTCTTTGTAAGTATAAGTATTTTTGATATTTTGAAATGATTCAACTGCGTTATATTAATTTTATGCTTTTGTTAACAATTTAAGGCTCCTTATCTACCGTGGGTGTTGTTGGCGTTTTCGTTATTGTTAGGCAATCCAGTCTACGTTGACTTAATGGGTATTGCTGTCGGTCACATTTACTATTTCCTCGAGGACGTGTTCCCCGATCAAACTGGAGGCTTCAAAATATTGAAAACTCCGCAATTCTTGTAAGTTTACCTTTTTTTTTTTATTTCAGACCAGACTTACCAGAAATGGGTAGGCATGGCTGTTGCTTGGAGATTATTTACGTGTGAACAATTTTTAGGAAAAATTTATTAGATCCGCGTCCAGTTGATCCGGATTACGTTCCATTGCCGGAAGATAGACCCGGAAATTATGACTGGGGTATCAATCAACCACCCAATCCACCGCCAAATAACGATAATCAAGAAGATTAAACAAGTCATCGTGAAAAACAGCCAGTACACAGAAACAATGCTTTAAAAAAGATCGTTTGAAGAAAAAATTAAGTTAAAAATGAACGCTATGGCATAATATGATTGTAATCTTAACAAATAATATGTTTCTAAGTATTTGTAAAAGTTTGAAGCGCTGATATGTTTGTTCTTATTATATCCTTCGTTTTTTTTTCGCTCGTTGATAAGGTAATAATGGTTAATATGATTATAAAATGATTAATTTATAAATCTTACTTAGTTAGTGATAATATTGATTGTTCTGATAATAAAGGTATATTTTTAGTTTCTCTTAAGACATTGGTTTTAATGTTTAATTCACGAAGTCCTAAGGCATTGATGAAAACTGATCGCATCATTTGATGTCAAATGACTCGATTACTGAGAGGTTTTCGAACAAATTTAAGCTGATCCGGACGATTGTAGTGATCTTAAGAGCGTTCGTTTAGTGAACGAGTTACTGTAAACTGACCTAAGTTCGATAACGTACTCGTTCAGTGTCCAGTGATCGGATCACAACCCGATCACTTCAAAAGTGATCCTGCTCAATAGATGGATCACTTAATTATTTTGATTATGTTAACTTTAGTAATCTGTCACGTGATTCCAAGTGTTCCAATCACTGTGATTGATAAGTTTTTATAAATAACTTCAGTTTTCATTCTGAAATACTTAATCATAACCAAAAAACTCAAGTGATCTTTTGAAATGATCCTGTTGTGATCCAATCACTGATCGGGTACATTTTCGAACTACGTCACAGTGACTCGATCACTAAACGAACGCTCCTTAGATCACTGATCGGATCAGTTTTCGTAAATGCCTCTAATAGCAATGCGGACTTTTTGATTTTATTAAGTAAAAAAAAATTGTCTTTTTTTTTAAAATGAAAACACAATTGTAATAACAACTATTCATTCGTTTATTATTTTACATTATTTCTAGTCTAGTTGAAAGTATAAAACAAAACATAAAAGAGACGCAGGCACAAAATAAAATAAATTCCGATTGTAGTAAAAGTAAAAAATTAATTAAAAATCATTATAATAAAAAAAAATGTTTAGTTTACTAGATAAATACAGGATCAAAAATCAATAAATCGATACCTAAATATTAGGTTTAATGATCTCTTCATTTGTTTGAGTTTATTTATAAACAATTTCGAAATGAAATGATGAGATTTGTTTTTTGTTTTTTCAGTAAAAAATAAATGTAAGCATCAAAATAAAAAGTTATTACATATTTGGTTTTATCATCACTATTTGCTTTATAATTATTATTCAACTATGTAATCTCATCTAATAGTAGTAGGTATCTAAAAATGATAACATCTATTCATCATGAACCATGAAACAAAATTTATAAGATTAATTGTTAATCTAACTAAAAGATACAGGAAGGAATTCTCTTGTTCTGCCGTTCTTTTCGTTTTTACATTACATTGCAGCAAATATTCTTTTTAAAAAGCAGTTTTACATGAATTCATAGTCTAGAAACACAAATTAAAAGAGAGACATCAATAGTTTTATTGTATGTAGGACTTAATTGTCACGTTATTCTTAATGTAATTTATCAATATGAAAAATATAAAATTGAAGGCAACTTTCGTGCATATCATCATAATTGCTATACATATAGTAAAGTAAATTAGATAAAAACTTCAAAAGTGGCAGTTGTTTTGTTAACAGTTTTTTCAAATGTTTATCGTTTTTCGTTTCTTACTCATTTATTCTTGTTGTCTCCTATCTACACATCTACATTTATACTTTTGATGTTCTTTTTTATCTCAATTTTTTATTGCTATGTTGCCAATTAAGACATATTGTCCGCTCAGCCGCTCGATTTTATCTTATTTGCTGCTTATCTTTAGTTCGCACGGTGCTTTTCTTACGCTTTCATTCTTACTTTGTAAATTTCTACGTTAAATATTACTAGTTCATGTTATGTGTATGACTATTTTAACAGGACTATTATTAATTATAACATTATTAACAAACAATCAATGTAACACAATGTATATAAATTAAGTCGTTAAGCGGTTCATTAATTAACCAGTTAGTACTAGTATATTCGTACATTTTATAGCTTAGTGTTTACAGGTTAGGTATGATTCATTCATACATACAAGATATATATTTCTTTCCTAATTAATTCTGCTTTAATTTTTGTTCGTTATTCGTTTATTTATCTTTGCAAATAATAGGAATCTTATATTTTTGGTATCAGCAGCTTCCAAGCTACCAAAATGGCGCTCTCGCCCCATTCCAATAGCCGTTAAGCTAGTAAAATGGCGCCGCCAAGTTTTCTTTCTTAATTTCACTCATAATCAGTGTATTTCCTTAATTTGTGTCGCATGCATAACATTATTTTTCTTTTCTTTTCTATTCGATAATTACTACTTAAGTTCACAACCACAGCACGTTTTTTTTTGTTTCGTGTCCTACGTAATACACATATAAAATGAAATGTAGCGCCCGGCGTCTACAGCTATGCATCTTCATTTAATTACAAATTAATTAATTAACTAAATCCTAATCTAACAAAACAACTTCTACGAGTATAAATGGAACTATCAATGAATGAGCAAATGGTTGAACTAAAATGACCTAAGAGAAAATATTCACCTTCAAGTTTGATAACAAATTAATGAATGCGTCATGAAAGAATAATTAATTACTCAATCAAACTATGAGCACATGTAAGTAAATGAGAGTGAGAACGCATGACTAAGGCATCATTTTCTTTTAGTTTAGTTACAATTATCAGTTATGCTAGTATTTTGTATGGTATTTAAATTCGCATAGTTTTTATATTGCCACTGTTGCTAGTATTACAGTGATGTCGTCTGGTTTACCACCTAAAACGAAAATTTTATTTTACCAAAATGTAGCAAGCAGGGGGGGGGGGGGGACGGAGATATGGTAGCGGGGCACTTACCTATTGTATTGATACCATTAGCAAACGCACTCTCGGCAAATGGTGATATGAACGTTTCGTCAAATGATAGATTTCTCGCCATCCACGCTATCGAATTTGCTACAGTTTGCAATCGTGTCGCACATCGTTCGCCTTGTACCTATCAGTACACAATGCAACACATGTATTAATTTGGTGAAAATATTGTTTTAATAAGAAGATGTAGACGTACTTTGGTCAATTCGTTAACGAGCAATGTATGGGGCAAATTATCAAAGACACCGTCAGTCGCCAGCAGAATGACATCGCCATCTTCAACCGCAAAGTTTTCAGTCATTGCGGAATCTGGCTGGTCGGATAATACTTCCGCTTGATAGCCTGGTGGCGGTACTGAGAGCTGAAAGGGTGTGTTGAAGTAGTGTTGTTGCTCCTCAGATTTGTGGATAACACGACCGCGTCGCACCACCATGAAACCACTATCACCTATGTTGGCAGTGTACAAAGTGCTATTTTCCTTATTTAAAATCACTACACACGCCGTACTGCTCCCTATGAAATTGTTAACAAACAGTTAGTGTTAGGGCCCCATTTTAAAGTAAGTGGCTTACGCTTACCTAAAATTGGTTTCTTGTGGTGCAACATTTCATAGTAACTTTTCGCTAGCAAATCAGATGGATTGTGCGGGGTGAAGCGGCCCAATTTGACTATTCGTTCGCAGGTACGCATTAGATGCAATGAAAACTCGCCTGGATCGATCCCATAAGCCCTCCAGCCTCCTACTCCATCAGCAACGCCTAAAAGTGTACGAAATGCAATCAGTAGCTGCCTAACAAGCTGAAGCCATCGAATTGTAGATACAATTGCTTTGACCAAATAATACAAACCTAGTACATCCGAAGATTTTGATTTCGAAATGAACCATGCATCATCACCAAACTGGCCATTGACTAGTCGTTGCGTTCGATTGTCTTTGGAGAAGCCGCAAACAGCGCTGACAAGATGCAAGTCGTTGCGCTTCTGAAGATTTGGATCCGCTGCTATCGAAAGATTGGCGATACCATTCCATAATGCGCGAGACAATAGTCTACTCGTCAGCCACAAAGTGTGCATATTTTGAGAAATACCAAATTATCTTGTTGCAAATTGTTGAGGTCAGGTTTGCGTCTCTTCGTTGCGTAATTGTATCTTAGAGAATCGTCAATTTGAGGCGGGGGGTGAAAATTGGTGCGAGGATCGGTGTTCTTCAATTAATTAAGGGAATAGAAGGGGGATGGTGTTAAAATGCGTTTTAAATAATGGTAATTCGGATTATGATGCGCCTATCATTATCATTGTTGCTCACGCAACTCTTTCTCTGTGACTTATTTTTCAATATGCTAATTTTTCGATCAAATCTGGTACTTGAAGAAGTCAGTACCAACAACGACGTGGTGTCTCCACACTTTTTATAACGTGTCTTGCATTTATTACAATTCCAACAGCATTAACAGCGGGCACACGATTCGTTTTGTAGTTTGGGTCGTTACAACTTCTTTTATCAAATAATTTCGAGCAAATGATTCATTTGTATGTTGAAGGTTTCCTTGATTAATTATAAGTTTTTGATTTCAACACACAACACAGTTTCTTTCGTTCGTACACACGCAATAATTTAGACGTTTAAACGGTTATTTTCTAATAGTTACATAAATATTTTTGGATTTTAAGTTTTTAAGCTTGAAAGTGTTGTGTGGTGTATGCTTGGTGGTCGAAAGGTACCTAATCGGGCCGATGATGTTGGAAATTGGATGACAATTTTTAGATGACAAAAATGAACAACACTTTCTCACGAATATCGGTGAAATTGTTGCCTTTTGCACGCCTTTTAGTCACACAACTGACTGACTGCTTCTAGATGTTATATATATATATATATATATTTGACACAAAAGGACAAATGTCACTGTCACACCACAGAGACGACCACACCACTGTCAAGTTCACGTCAACTGTCAACTTCAACCAAACCAAACGATACGAGGACACTTCAAGGACAAACACCACACCATGCTCCGACCCGACTTCACTACACATTCAGCTTCCCTTCCAAATTTTACAAGATCACGTGCATACAAGACGTACGGATGACATGACTGCAACTTCAAACGAAAGTATTACGAAACAATTAACAATATTAGAAACACTGATTCAATTTTTTGTTGTATTTATAATTCACTTAAAATTTTAAAATACCCCTCCCAACCTAATCAAATGACATTATTGTTTGAAGTTTCTGGTATCGGTGGTATCTAATATTTATGTAACCATAGATTGTTTAAAAGTGTATTGTTTACTGGCTGATTGTTTGTTTATTCCTGGAATAGTTTATAGTAATTTGTTAATAGATTTACTTGAAGTATTTTGATAACAAATAAATAGAACTTGATACGTTGCCGGTAGGTAGGTATCTACGCTCGAAGCTAGTACAAGAAACACTGAATCGAAATCCCGAAAACCACCAGTATGATCGATCAAATGATCTGATGAAAAGGATGAATTTAGAATTTTATAATTTGTTTAAGTCACGTTGTGTGTCAGTTTGATTACTCTTGACTTAATTCTCGTGCACTGCGCAGTCACGAGCGCAGACGACCACATGATTTCAACTGTTTTTACGCGTTTTACATATTTAGCAACTAACTGGGTGTATTGGTAAGAAGTTTTTAACATTTACTTTCGAAGGAATTGACGTCATTGTAGCCTTTCTAACTTTTTGACTTGATGCATCAAGAATACTGTTAAGCAGTTTTTACCAATGGTTTAATTAAACTCCCTAATTATTTATTTCTTGCTAGCAATGATTGTCCTTTGGTGTAGTTTTTTGTTGATGTGCAATTTAGAAAATTCTACTTTTGTGCTAAGTGTAACTAAGTAACGATGTGTTATTTATAATCTGCAATGGTGTGGTGTTTACGTATAAGACTCTAAATATACAAGTACAACAGTACAACATAAATAATTTTATCTCCACATAAATACTGAATACATTCATGAATTTCTGATCAGAAGCACGCATGTAATTGCTTGTTGCTTGCTTTATTTTCATGCTTATTTGTATACAGACTATTCATTTATCGTGTGGCCATAGGGATTTATATGTAAAAAACTGTAGCTCATGTTAACCTGTCACTTGCTGAATAGTTTGCAATGAAAAAATTGACACTCCGAATTTGAACCATTTTTAACCAATTCTGATCATTTTTAATACCGGCCATGGTCCGATTTCTTAAGGAAAAAATTTAAAAAACTGAAAAAATTTGAAATTTTATCGTATACAACCACATTAACATCAATATTTTATTGATCTGAGTAAACGATTCCCCCTATGTATGCAACCTATTTTGCCTACTTTGTTATTTTCAAATTTTTTCACTATTTTACATTTTTTTTTCTTAAGCAAAAAATTATCAGAATGGGTTAAAAATGGACCAATTTAAAAGTGTGATTTTTTTTCTTTGCAAACTATTGCGCAGGAGACCTATTAACATGACCTAAAATTTTTAACATGTAAACCTCCATGGCCACTCGATAAATGACTGTTGATAAAAATGTAAATGTGACTGTGTGCTGTGACGTCTTTTAGCGCGTTGGTAATACTCGTTTATTGGATTTATTTATTTGCAACAATTATCTCTTTCATTATTACAACTTATACTTCGCACTTCGCACTTTTCTAGGTACTATCGGACGCATTAGTATTGTCCAATAATCTTCCGTTTTGCTGTATTCTGTTATGTTTCCAAGTTGAAATTACAGTATTAAGTAAATGGAAACGGTCTGCACGGGTGGACAATACTAATGCGTTCGATAGTACAACTTTCTTTAGTTTTTATTTATTACTTCTGAAGTGAATATTAGATCGAGTTGAGAAAACGAACAAGAAATCTACAATAGTATTTGCAGATAGACAGTCACAGTAGTGTTTGGTTTGGTTTATTCTTATCAATCGCATCCACCTGTTAGCTGCTAAATTAACAGGTGTTTATGGATTAATCCTCCACCATTCACAGAGGGAAACAATAAAAACACAAACAAACAACAAAGCAATTTCTTATTTGTTTCGATTACTTAATATTTACATAATAAAGAACGAAATTAACTCTGGCAACTCTGCCCTTCGTTAAAATCAAACTAAGGCAATATGTCAAATATGTAGCAATATCAAAGTCCATTTTACTACTTTGAGTCTAGTATGTTCAATTGTTTAAAATAGTGTTGTTATTAATTATGTTATAATGCAATATGTCCTAACATTTATTCCGTAGGTACATTAAATTATTAGCGCTTTAGGAATTTTTTTATACCGAAACTGGAAAATCTAATAGAAAATAGACAACTGCTAGAATACTGTGTACTCTTGGTTGCATATAATAGTATCAATATATTGATATTTTCAAGAGTGCTTCACAAAATGGCCACTTTTACAAGTCTTCAAACATAACTGGCAAGAGCAACTATTTTTAATAGATTAATTAATTGAACATTAATCAAATCACTACGAATCGGCTGTAAATTAAAAATTGTCAGTAAAAGTTGAAATTCAATGCAAGCTATTGAGACTTATAAGCAGGGCCGGCGTTACCATTATGGCAAACAGGCAGCCGCCTAGGGCGCAACTCAAGAATGGGCGCAAATATAATTTATAAAAACCTGTTTCAATAAATTATTCAATTTCAATCGATGTCGAAATAAAATATTTTTCTTTCAGGATTCATTTGAATTTGCTGGACGAAATTTTTGTTATCAATTATCATGCTGTAACCTTACTCAATGATTGGTGAAGTTGCTCAATAATCAATTGTCATTTGTTTCCTGTGTTTGCTGTTTGTATGCATATTTTCATTGTTCTCGTGTTCTTTTGTATGTTTCCACTTTCCACGTGCGCTTTGAGTACAAAGTGCATGCGAGCTAGTCTTGTGATTAAATGATCTAAGTGAAGAAGTTAAAATTAAACGTAAATAGATATAAACAAACATTTCACTTTTTAAATAATTTAAATTATATTAAAAAAGTTAATTAATTGCAAAATATTTATAAAATTGAGAATTCAATATTCGTTATTTTATAAGCGTTTAGAGCTTTAGCGTCTTTTTCGTAGAGCTTATACAAATTAATTATTCCCTTCAGCAAGTAGATATGTCTTACTTTAATATATCGATCAGATAGAAATAAAGACCAAACGTGTAAATCAAAACACGCAAAGGAAAAAAAATGTCGACCTTATTGATTTTCCGAATCAAACATGAGACATTGAAGCAAACATTATAGAAACATTATTATAAACTTGGCTATTCATCATTAGTGTTTCCATTTTATCGATTTATTTCGCTTTTTAGTCTTTCAATTTATCATGATTTAATAATTTCTTGATTGCTCGTCTTTTGAATGGCTTAAATTTTATATTTTCCAGTATTTTCTATATAATTTCTATCTTGTGTTTTCTTGGTAATTTTACTCGTCTTCCTCTCGAAACGTCGCAATAAATTTCAATGAATCCGTCACATTGTTGTCTACCTAAATTCGATCGATATTTAGTTTTATTTATTTATACATATAGAGGTGTCAATTTCAAAAGTTTTGTAGCTTTTTACTTTAATTGGTGCGAGGTCAAGGTCATGCAAAACTCAAATATACATAAAAATAAATCTTTAAATACTCAAATAATTTTATTTCCTAGATATTATGACATTTAGATAAGTATTTTCAATGTTACATTTATTCTGATCAAGATGTACAATTTAAATGTTGGTAATAAACAAAAATAGTAAATTAAAATTGTATGTTTTTTTGCTTATAAGTAAGTAGTATAGCTATACGGGTTCTGCCGCAATTTCCCATGTATTTTTAAATGGGGGTCAATCGGGCGTTTTTTGATGAAAAATTATTTTTTCATGTCGTTATGTCAATGTAAACCTCTCACATATCCAAAAGGTCATTAAATATATGTATCCTCAATTATCCACAATTACCCATTACGTCTTTGACGTAATTGTGGGTAATTGAGGATATATTGAGG
>JARJEB010024206.1:0-11161 GCA_030264535.1 Liometoxenus newtonarum
GTTGTGAAGAAAACATGATCAGAGAGCCAATTTTTATTTAAAACTTAGTTAAAACAGTAACCTTTCATCGATTTTGAAGGCTTTGTTATGTCCGAGTTGATGTCTGAAGAGCCGCAAACGCTATGCAAAGAGTCGAGGTCTGCCGATCCGTGCTCTAAGGTAACAACACTATTCCGTGAGAACCTGTGGGTGCGCCCTGGATTTACTCGAACGCTAATTCAGTCTATAGCGTTTTCTATTTATTACACCAGAGTTTCAATAGTGAAGGACTGGTCTAGCCATCAGTGCACAACACCTGTTTGACAAGTGCAAGTCTAGTGTAAGTGCAGCAGAATAAATGGAACAAGCCGTGAATCATGTCAGGGCTAGAAAAGTGCATACTAGTGCACACAGGTGGAATAAATGGAAAACGCTATTAGTTTCCGTAAGCCCCTTTTACTCTATTCAAGCTCGTAAACGTATGTTCGAGGCGTTCGGTACGGAGACTTGAATCGAAAGCACCCTGCATGGATAATTTGTTCCAGATTTGTTGTTTGTTGTTCATGGCGAGCCGAGATCACAGCCGAAGTGTCTTGTTCTTGATAATTTTGATTCTTGAAAAATAGGAGAGATGCAAAACCAAAATGATATTGTGCATAATAATTTACAAATAATACAACTTCTACCTCTAAACGTAAACAAATTTTAAGACAATTAGTTTGTGCCTTGGATTATGTCATTGAAAAAGGGCTCTTAAGCTTATACAGATTATTCAACAATTCAACATCTACAATCAACAATAATAAAAATGGCCCAAAGTACTACAAGTGGAACATCATCAAGAAGACACATTCGTGAACATGATACAACATCACTTGCATCTTCGAGATTTGGAGATTCTGAATGGGAAGGCAACGAGGTATTTTTTTTTTATATACACAAGATTGTGTTCTTGTGGTATGTTATGTTATATAAGTAATTTGCGAATCACATTACAATGCAGACATTGCGACAAAGAGAATTGGAAGAAGCCAGAGCTAGAGCAGCGCAAATGGAAAAGACAATGCGTTGGTGGTCGGATTGTACGGCAAATTGGCGAGAGAAATGGAGCAAGGTCAGAAACGAAAGGAACAAGGCAAGAGACGAAACAAAACAGTTACGTACCAAATTAGATATGGCATTAAAAGATACAAATTTATACAAGAAAGAGAAACAGGATGTGGAAATACAAAATGACCATTTGAAGAAGGAAATTGAAAGGTTTCACATACTGCTACTGAAACATGCAGGTCAATTTGATGTACAAATATTTGAAGCATTAGATGATGAGTATAGTAAAACAATTCGAGAGAATGGTATTGATTGTGATAGCACTAGCGATAAGGAAAGAAATAAATCACTTTCTGCAGAAGAATATGTACTGCATGGTGCTGTGCCGAAACATGCAGATGGTAATTGTGATGAGAAAAATGCAATTGTTTCTAAGTCTCAGTCGGAAGATTACGATGAAGAGTATCTTATGCAAAAGTTGTCGATGCTACAGTTGCGTTTAGATGAAACCAATAAAACCTTACAAGGAGAAAGAGAGTATGTTATAAATTAATTGTCATTAATATTTTGTTTCAGTGATGGCATTTGCACCGGATGCAAACTTATATGCAGCCAAAGCACCGGGTGAAATCGTTTGCACCCATTTTATGCGTTCGATATGTCAGTTCGCAACTATTTTGAGCAAGTCGGAACTACTCTCAGTGATTTACAATGGCATGAAACCAACGGGTGCAAACCCTGCTTATTTGCACCGGTGCAAACCGACTTGGCATCACTGCTTTGTTTATACTTATTTTTGGTTGTTTCAGTGATAAATCTCAATTACATATGACGATAGAAAAGTTAACGACTGAATTGCAAGAATTGAAAGAAAAATGCGAAGAATATCGAGATTCGAGACAAGAAGCAGTGAGAGAAATGCTAAACATGCAAGACCAACATCAAGAGGAATTGAGGCTTATAAAATGCGATCTGCAGGATGAAACAAGCACACGTGATGGCATGGATAGACGAATTAATGATCTTAGGGCCGAAGTAGAAAACTACTCATTGTTTTTCATTTAGGTAACACAATTTTTCTTGTTTTTGTAGTTGGAAAGACTACAAGCCGAAAACGCAGCGGAATGGGGTAAGCGTGAACGGCTCGAAACCGAAAAGTTAACGTTGGAGCGTGAAAATAAGAAGATCCGAGCGGAATTACGTGACGTGCAGGAACGTATCGAACGAAAAGGTCGTCCTCTTACAAATTCCGATGCTGAACTTAGGCATGTACAACAAGAAATTGCTGACAAGAATAAAGAGATTGTGGAATTGAAACATTCCCTTAGTAAAATCAAAAAGATGTTGCAAGATAAAATGACGGAAAATGCACATGCGGTACGAAGAGCGGAACAGTATGAAGGTGAGGTGAAAAAGCTTCGGGGGCGAGTCGAGGAATTGAAGCGCGATTTAGCATTGGCGGAGGACGAGATTGATGCTTCTACCAATACGATACGCAAATTACAGCGAACTAATGACGAACTACAAGAGCAGGTCGACAACTATCATGTACAATTGCAACATCTCAATTCAAGGTTAGTGTTAGAACCCTTTATTGTTTTCTTTTTTTTTACTTTCACTAACTTTTTCATCATTTTTTCCTAAAAATTTCAAATGGTATTTTATCGCTACCATTTTCTATTTCTATTGCATTTATTGCTTTAATTTGTTGGTTTGTTTGCTTTCACTTTAAAAATTATCGATGGTGTTTGTAGTTTTTAACGATTTGCGGTTTCGTTATTGCACTTGTTGTGTAATGGTTCTTATCATAATTGGTTTGAAGTTGTCCTTGGTTTTTACTTATAAATTTGTTTTGGGGGGTGCTTACACATTTAACTCATTAATGCGGTATTTTTCATGTAGTGATGAGATTTTAAATAACGAAGACGGCGGGGAGGAGATGGCTACGCTTGAAGATAACGATTGCGTAAGTTGATAATGGGTTCAGGTTGCTTCTTCAGTATTTTCGGTACAATATAAAAATATTTATCGACTGAGTTATTTGTAAATTAATTTATAGGTTGCGTAATTCAAGCACCACCAATTTAATTAATATTTCGCATAGAGATTTAAGCGGCACTACAATGAGCGACGAGGAAGTCAGCAATTTTTAATCGTTGCAATTTTGCTGTTATGTGTGCACATTTAAATAATTCGAATAACATTTATATTTTTTATTTATTTTTTCTTCGAAATTACATAGAGATTATACGTAAAAAAAGAATATTAAAATGACTGATTTTTAAGCGACGACTTTATCGTTTAATTCGTAGACTGAATTAAGTGTATACTATTAATAAATTTTGTGTTTGTGTAAAAATTGATTAAATAATAATACAAATGCAATAAATAACCATAAAATGCTTCATTGCTTTGTACGAAGCGGTACCAGAAGTTTATATACTTGCAGTCCAGAACAAAAGCGAACAACTCCTTTTCCAGCTAAAACTTCTACCTCTTTTGGTTCACTTGAAGTCTTCGCTATGTACAACGGCAGCGGTACTGTTTTTTGCATCCTTTGAATGTAACACTTCTTTGCCGGTTTATCCTTGTATGCAATAGTTTCCTGTCAAAAAGAAAAATAAGACATCATTTGAAAGTATTGAACATAAACACTTCTTACCGTAGTGTAATCGTACATTCTAGATGTAATTATATTCGGATTAAATTTGTTTTCGTCTTGAATATCCTAAAACTTTAAGAATGAAAAAAAAATCTAACTTTTAAATAATACTCACTTCAATTACGTCTCCAGGATTTTGTCCATTATTTATTCCGATGCTCAAAGTTATGAACAAAGTGATTGAAAAGACCTTATAAATCATGGTTACTTGCTATAAGAAGCGAAATGAGAGTGGTCTATTCCTTAAATAACTTACGAAGAAGGACGTCCTTGTAAGTTGTACATAACAATGATAACTTTCAAACAATAATTCTGCGATCATCTCTCATGAATCAGGAACTTAATGCTGTTGGAAAGTCGTGACGGTAATAAATAAAAATTTCGAGGACGATTATCATACTAAACGATTTTATTGAAAGGTTAATTATTAACAATAGTCACTAGTTAGCTAATCGATTGGTAAATTATATGTTAATTAATTTTGATAAATGCAATTATGCTGAATGCTTAACTCTAATATTATAATGAGTATTGTGTCGCTTGAATGTGTGTTTAAATTATAATACGATTGGCAGTGATGCTTTCATTTGCAGTTTCAATTTCTGCACACGATTGGCGAGCCGTCCGGATTTGCTTTCGGTTTTGGCAAACATATTTTCTTTCCATTACTGTAGAAGCATGTATTTGTAAAGTATCCGCAAGTCGATGATTGTGTATAGTACACGGACGGTGTCTTCTTACCAGTGTGTATGTTTCGGGAGCCGGTTTCCGATTTCGTTACGGACACGAATTTCGGTTGATACGTTTTTGTAGACTTGAATCCATATTGTATCGGAGCATAAGTTGGTTGATATGAATATCCTGATCCGTAACGGACGTCACCATTATTGTTATAACGATTCGTTTTCGCACCGGCTGCGAACACTACTCTTCTTGTATTGCTTTCAGCAATATTAGATTCTTCCGAAACACGGCCTCTGAAACCAGCCGGAATCTTGTAACCGTTCGTACCTGGAATATATTCACCAGCGCGAATGATATCGCCATGTTTTAATTGTAAATTTGATCTTTCCATATTTGCTTCTTCAATATCTTCCAATGGATCTAAAGCATCGTGACTTAAACTTCTAGTTTGTTGTTGCTGTTGCAGATTTCTTGGTTGGCTCTCTTCAGGTTCGTCGTAATCATCGTCATAATCACTACCATCGTCAGGTAATGGTGTTGTTGAAGTAGTTACTATTTTTAATATTTTTCCTTCTTCAATTTGCCTTATGTTTGTAACTTTTTCTTGTTTCGCTGGTTTCCCGTAACTTTTACCGAAATCTATTGGTTTCATTGTTGGTAAATTTATATCACCAGCTGAGTAACCTGAATTTGCTGACGAAGCCTGTGCTTGCCCAGTGTAACGGATACCAAATGCATATTTACCGTTGATTTGCACTTGCGATTTTCCCGCATGTGTCCCACTTGAAGCGCTAGCAGTACCTCCTCCATTATGCGGATTTTCTGGATCACCATCATGTTCTGCATCTGCGTCGTATGGTGTGAACCCGATTTGAGCTTGAGAAGACGTACTTCCTGGACCGTTTGCTTGTGCATCTGCCATTCCTCCTTTTATACCCGATTGAACTTGAGTATTGGTTCCATGATTGAGACCGCTTGTTTGTGCACTTGATGTGGTATCGCCGGTATCGGATGCCATTTGCACTTGGGCTTGCGATTGTCCTTTGCCTCCTTGTCCTTGCGAGGAACTGATTGCTCCATCTTTGTTTGCGGATACTTGTGTCTGCGCTCCACGCAGTCCGTCATTAGTACCTGCTGATGCACTGAACGATCCTTGACCCGAATAGGATCCTGTTACTTGAGATTGGGCAGTACCGCCAGCCAATCGTCCGGATGATGAAGCGCTGGCTTGTGTTTCGTTACTGACTCGTTGTATAGAGCTTTGTGCTTGGGAATCTGAATCGTCAGCCCCCACTGATCGTACAACTTCTGGGGAATAGCTTAATTGACCGGCTTGTAAACCACCAGGCACTTGTTGACCTTGCTGAGATCCTGTTGTTAACATCCTTCCATCTGGCCCATACAAGACTCTGTCTCCGCCAATTTGACCGGTACCTGGGATTTGTTGAGTTCCTGGACTTAAAATCCTTCCATCTGGGCCATATAGAACTCTATCTCCGCCAACTGGACCAGCGCCTGGTACGAGTTGACCTTGTTGGGTTCCTGGAGGTCCATACGAAATACTATCTCCGTTAGTTCGACCCAAACCAGGCACTTGTTGGCCTTGCTGAGGTACTGTGCTTAATATTCTACCATCTGGTCCATACAAAACTCTATCTCCACCAGTTTGGCCAGCACCAGAAACTTGCTGACCTTGTTGACTCCCTGTGCTTAATAATCTTCCGTCAGGACCATAAATATCTCCACCAGTTTGACCTGCGTGTAATGCACCAGGAATTTGTTGACTTCCTGTGCTTAAAATGCGTCCATCAGGTCCATAAGTGACACCATCACGAGCTCCACTTATTTGTGTACCAGTTTGAGAACTTGTTCCCGTGTCGTAAGGATAAGTGCCTGTAAATTGAGTGGGTGTGCTCACACGTCCACTTTCTCCTTGACCCTGTATTGGTGGTGGTCCCCCACCGTATAAACGTGAATCAAAAGTTTGTCCACCACTTGGTATTTGCGGTTGTTGTACACCTGCTTGTTGTTCATAACCTTGTTGTGTAGATCCAGGCGTTACTTGACTTTGTATGTATCCGGGATAGGTTGTACCAGGAATATAAGTTTGTCCAGGATGCCCCGGATATTGTGCCTGCCCGTGTCCTGGGCTTGTTGTCAGGCCCGGTTCTTGTACAGTTGGCTGCCCGACACCAGCTGTAATCAAGCCTGGTTGATGTACAGGCGCTGGTCCATAATGTGTACCCGGAGTCACTCCAGGATAAGGTCCAGCTCCGGGAATAGTGGTGCCACCTGTTCCAGGACCACCAGATATTGTTGTATCCGTGCCAGTTGTATGATCTGTTGGATATTGACCAGTGCTTCCATAAAGGCCTTGTTGAGTTTGTCCAGTTGGTATCCTCGTTCCTTGTTCACCGGGAAGTGTTCCGTGTTGCTGTACATGTTGGGCTTCGCCTCGTACATTATATCTTCCTTGGAAGGCGCCTGAAAAATCACCACTTTGTCCAACTGGTGTTTGATATTGCCCTGTTACATGTCCACTAAACGTCCCATCGTGTGATTGTTCAAGGTAAGGACGGGTTTGTGTACCTGTTCTTTCGTCAAAAGTTTGTTGTGACACTGTTCCACTCGTCCCTCCAGGAGTGTAATACGGGGATTGCCCTGGTGTTGATCCAACTGTGGTTATTTGTTCTATATTGCTTGGATCAACAGGGCGACCGGAGGGTTTTTGTATTCCTCCATGATCGTATATTTGTTGACCAGGACTGGTGATAGTTGACTGTCCAGGAATTGGATAACCGACCGGTGGTGTAGTTTCACTAATTCTACCATCAGGTATTCTTTGTTCTGTTTGTGAAATGCCTGGGATTTCCCCTGGTCTAGTAATTCTACCTGTACCAGGGGGAATTCCTTGAAGTCCTGGTTGTAATGTACCAGTTATACTTCCTGGACCACTAATAACTAATGTTTGTCCAGGTTGTAAAACATCAGATGAGCCGGGGTATTGAAGTTGCGTTCCTAGAGTACTTCCATCAGTACCATACACTATGCCTACTGGACTACTACTACCAGCGGGAATCCCTTGTTGTCCAGGTTGTAATGTACCATATATGTTTCCTGGACCACTAGTAACTAATATGTGTCCAGGTTGTAAAACACCAGATGTTCCAGGGTATCGATGTTGTGTTCCGACCGTTCTTCCATCAGGCTCATAGGCATAGACTATGTCACCTGGACTACTAATTCTACCTGTACCAGCTGGTATCCCTTGTTGTCCAGGTTGTAATGTACCGGATATACCTCCTTGGCCACCAGTTGATTGTCCAGGTTGTAAAACACCAGATCCGCCAGGGTAACGATGTTGTGTTCCGACAGTACCTCCATTAGTACCATACTGTTGCATTCCTTCTTGAATTCCTGTTGGACCATGCATCTGTGTTCTATCGCTTGGACCTTCATGTCTACCGGGCGCACCAGGTTGTCGACCAGGACTTGTTGGATGTTGAGATATTGTAGTACCAGGCAATCGACCAATATCTCCAGAATGTATTTGACCACCTGGTTTATGTGTATGTCCTTGTGAATGCAAACCGTGTGGTCCTGGTCTATGTCCGTTGTGAGTAAAATCATGTGGCCTGCCATGTTCATGACTTGATTGAAAGTGAGATGTAGTTTCTGGGCCTGGTCTTATCAATGGTGTTTGAGCACCATTAGCGCCGAAACAATCTGCGCAACTGAACGGCCCACTTTGACTCTGAGCTTGCCCCATTCCTCTCGATCCGTCTTTATAGAAAAACACATGCAGTTGTAAATAAATAAGTAAGAATCGGAAGCAAACACTTACAAACAATTGCCTTGGTTCCATGATGTGTTGATTCAGCCTCTGCTTTACCCGGCTCGTTATTTTCGTTACCAAAATTTAAATATTGACTTTGCGTCTGTCCTCTAGGTTTACGTCCGACGAAATAATGTTGATTCGATCGTTTTCTTCGCATTTCTATATTTGACTCTTGCCTGAGAATTCGCGATGGCCATCCGAAACAAAAACTGGATACAGTTGGTCCAGCTATCGTTAGAACTTGTTGGATTGTCAATAACTTAGGATGAATAATCAGAGTGCGTCCATTATCCCAAATCGACTGGGAATCAATTTTCTCAATGTAACATGATTTATCTACATAGTCTTTGTACGCTACTGTACCCTACAAAGAAAATATTTTCGCATAATCTTGATTTATTCATTAATTACAACATCAAAAACATACCGTGTTTAAATCGACTACTTTAGAGACCCCCAAAGAATTTGTGAAAAATTTGCTAACATTTTCGGGCGATCCGTCCTATAATTCAAAATAATTCAGTTAAGAAACGACAGAAAACTTGTTCTTAGATGTAATTATTAAGTTAATATATTTTAATTGGAACTTTTGACCCACAAAAATTGTAACACATTCAGTACGATAACGATAAAACAATTCGGACAAATGAAGTTAGATAATTTCGAAATGATTTGAACTCATTTCAATATATATAGTATTCCGCAGTTAATTGATTTAAACGAAAACGATTTCACTTTTTTTTTTGGTTCCGATTGTAAGTTTAGAATGTCTTACGAGTCTCTTACCACTTTTTGGGATGCGGACGCTTGCAACAATAACGTCAGTTGAACATAAACTCCTAGAAGATGTATAAACACTACGTGTCGAACCATGGCAAATGCGAATCGAGTAATCAATCGGTCAACCGTTCGGCGGTTGAACGAGAAATGAATGAAATCAACTACAAAATTTGACCCCACACTTAAATTGACCCCTTCCCATTAATAGACATTTGACCCATTTACATTGAAATATTGCTATTAATCAATAACAAATATAACAGAAAAATTGCGTTTCCTCTGATTCTGGAAATTGATAATTAATTTATAAATCGCCTCATTATGCCTATTGCATTGCAATTGCAAAACGAAAGAAAAAAAACTTAGAAAATGGGCTTGTTCTCTACTAAAGAGTTCTCTGTTTATGTTCCATGATCGTATTTATGAATGATTTAATTGATTGACGTGGTTGACATGTGGTTTGGTTGCGCCTATTTTTGTTTCATTAAAAACGTTTACACTAATTATAATAATTCATTATTAATGTAAAAAATGTGATAATACAAATAGATTAAGTACTTACAATACAAACATGGATTATTGCTAATTGCAATGATTCTTCTAAAAATTAATACAAAACAAAATACAAACAATTCATTGTAGGAAATATAAATTTCAAATTGATAATGCTTGTGATGGGAATGAGTTACTTATTACAAACTATTTAGTTCTATATCTTTTATCAGCAGGAGGAATGAGTATCTACTACGTGTTCTGCGTTCCTTAATAAATCTATTTCATGTCGACATTAGCCTATTCTATTCGTAATAAATTATTGCACTTGTGGCCTCTTCCTGGGATTAAAGTTACTTACAATTACACAAACCAAACATAAATTTTGCAACAAAAAAAAAATAATTAACGAGACTAATACGCGGTTACTAAATAGTATAGAGGCAGGTACGGCGACCCTTTTTCTGTGCGTGTGCCAAAAAATCGCAAATTTTATTTTTCAAATAATTAACGTGCCCAGCGAAGTATTAAATAAAGTAAGAGCGTATTTAATTTTTTCTAAAACATTTCATGTCTGACACGCTTGCCATCCCTGGATAGAGTGCTGTTTTGCTCTACAAATATATGAACGTGTACAAATGAATAGAAAACAAACAAAAAATAATTCGATTTTAAACTAAATAAGTACTTAATTAATGACACTTCATGATGAAACCTGTAGTTTGCTTTGTGAAGTGTGCATATTTGACTAGGAGCACTCTCGTCTACCACAAGTCAAAGAAAAACATACTTAGAAACTCAAAAGCAATATTAATGAAGTTCAAAAAGCAAATGATATCTGTTAATTCTTCGACATATTAATAAATCAAAAACAACTAAAAACAACTTAAAAATACAAGCATCAATGAACTCCGCAGCACCTTTACGATTTAGCTCTCTATAACATTTATAAATAAGAATCAAATTTGATCAATATCACTGAACTATAAATAAGATATGGCCTATTATGAAGACGCAACGACTTGGTCCCTAATACTAATTGTTAATTTTAATTTTTAGAAATTGGCTTTCATACGGCAATCGCCAGTCCAATGGAATAATTCGGGCATCTTTTTGGCGACTTTTCATCATATTTCATTCGATTTCCGTAATCACGACTTGCGTTCGAAGAAAAGTCAACGGGTTGTTCTTGGACGATATGACTAGCCCTTACTTGGAATCCACCAGATGATACAAAACGCGAAGCGTTCAAAATCACCGAAGGATGTTCAACGCTTGAGAATAATAAACGTTCAGGATTCGGACTTATTACTGTGGATCGGTAGAGCATTGGTGGTCGTATTGGGGAAACTTTGTAGTGTTCAGTGTTCTTGATGACCGAATTAACTGTGACGATTACTGGTGTTGGCGATGACAAATTCTTATCTGGAGTTGATTCACGTGAGTTCTGTTTGCCGCCACTGCTGCCACCGTTGATGCGCATGCAAGACGACTCTTCATGTTTGTATAAGTACGACTTCAATGCGAATGCTTTACCACATCTTCCGCAAACGTGTGGCTTCGTGTTTGAGTGCGTTTGCACGTGAGCCCGAAGATTCGACTTGTCTGCAAAGGCTTTATTGCAAATAGTGCATTTAAAAGGTTTCTCGCCTAGAAAGAAAATTTAAAATATATAG
>JARJEB010024222.1:0-12850 GCA_030264535.1 Liometoxenus newtonarum
CCCGCTCTGCACGCACGCACGCACGCACGCACACACACACGCACACACACACACACACACACACACACACACACACAAACACACACACACACACACACCCACACACACCCCCCCACACACACACCCACACACACACCCACACACACCCGCACACACACGCCCACACACCCACCCACACGCACCCGCCCCCACGCACACACCCCCACCCACCCACACGCACGCACACACACGCACGCACACACACGCACGCACACACGCGCACACACGCACACACGCACACGCGCACACGCGCACACGCGCACACACGCACGCACACACACACACACACACACACACACACAGAGAGAGAGAAACACACACACACACAGAGAGAGAAACACACACACACACGCAAACACACATGCACACACGCAAACACACATGCACACACACAAACACACATACACACACACAAACACACATACACACACACAAACACACATACACACACACACATCACGCCAAAAACCACTTTCACCGACTCAGATCCGTTGAAAACCCAACATACCGAATTTTTGGGATGAAAGCGATACTTACCTACGGTAATATCGAATTTAATTACAATATTATCATTTTGTTTAGTTTATAAATTGTAAATGCGATGTGTGTACATTGACAAGTTCAGATATGTGGCCTAACCGTCGGTACACCATCGGTATTTACATTGGTCAGAAAGTAAAAAAATAGAGGGAAAAGTGTACGGGTTTACACCGCACAATTTTTTTAATTATTTATACATATAAAATTATCCGTGCGGATACGCACCGCATAAATTTTTGAATTTATTTTACATATGAAATATATCGGTCCGTTAAATTCGCACCGCACAACTTTACGAGCGTATCCACTACCATTTCGTAGAACTCGTCGATCGCAAAAGTAATTTTGCAAGGAAAGGGGAAATACAATTGATTACGTTTTGTTAGCACTAAATTTCTGTATAATTTTTACTTTCCGATCATAATTACTTTTACGATCGACACATCGAATTGTGCAGTGCGAATTTAACGTACCGATTTATTAGTAACTAATTTAGACTTAATATTATTCTTTAAATTACATTCTCGAATTACTTTTATTAATAAGTGTGTTAATGATTTTTCTTTTCTGTGCGTTAACCAAGCATAAAATTAATGTTGATAATTATTTCATTTATTCCAACATTCGTCTTAATATTGTATACACTTAACAGCGCAAATACAAACTGATATGGGTACTTGCATTTTTTGTCATAATGTATCATCGTGTAGTTAATTGAAAAACACGTTGTTCCATTTTATTAATCGACATCTCGAAAAATGAAAACCTATTTCGTTTTGCGGTAGCCATTAGGAGCACGAGTTGTATTGATATTAATTGAATAATTAACTGTTGCGTATTACATTTTGAATATGCGTGTGTTCGCGATACCTACAAGGACGATCGCGATACGATGATGCATGCTGCAATCTGCAAGTTGCGGAGGCAAGGAGTCTCCAGCAGCACGTAGAAACATCATCATTCATCATTCCAACGTTTTTTTTGTTAAATAAGAAAACGAAGCTTCCGTCCAAGATCACATATACACCTATACATATAAAGTACCTACAGATATGGATAGTGGTAATGCTTTGTACAATGTTTTCTCTTTTCTCGTCCCTTTATTAAGAATGCGTCAATAAATTGGCCACCCAGTGCATAATTCATTTTAGTCTTAATAAATGGACACACTAAGAAAATTCTTAGCAAGTTACAACAATAAAACAAAAACAAAAAGCGATTAAATATAATATAGGATGTACGATATACAGTACATAAATTCTATAAATTTTAGAGCCGTATTTTTCCTTTTTTTCTTTTATTGACTGCTGACTTAAAATGATTTGAATGCGCGTGTTGAAAGGTATATTATTGCTTCAGCTGCGCATTTGAAATAGTATATAATTCCTTACGGCATCCTTTAGTTTTAGCACATTTTACTTTAAGTTCCGCGATTTCAGTGTTTTATAAAGGTGTTGTGATATTATTATTGTTGAAGTTGTTGATAACATTTGTTGGTTGGAAGTAACTCTTGTTTGCCGCGTAGGTTGCGACTCCCGTCCACCCTATTCCGATTCTGTAAATGCAGTTTTACACAATATAGCTTATATACGAATATTATTGAACCAAAGGCGCACTCTTGCTAAAGAAACGAATAAAGGAAGGCTCACTACACGATGGTGTGCATTTGTCAAGTATTTCTGAACGTAAATCTGTCAAAGGAGTAGAAATCTAACAAAATACAGCATACGATTGCTATTGTTTATTATCGAATCATTTGTGACTGTTGCAATATCGATCTCACTTGCAACAACCAGTACCGGATTTACTAAAATGTTTATACATTTTGAAATAGTCAAAAATGGTGCTTGTAAATTTTGAATTACAAATTCTGTTAGCGGATCACTGAGAAGGACGAATGAATGTAAAAACTATGGACTCAGGGTCGGGGTTTCTTATCTTCGCTTGAATGATTTCGCCTTCATTCTCACGAAGATAAGAACACACTTGAGTATTATTTGCCAAAACGTAAAGAGCAAACATAACGAGCCGAAAAATTTTCGCCCGGTTTATAAGTTTCTCGACCTGATGGAAAGAATCGAATCTGATGAAATCATGTTTGCGGAGTCAGACACGTCCAGAACTTTTTGTTAACATATTTTATCCTTACGGTCTGACAAGAAATAGTTACATATCTTGCTGACTTTGCCCCGTGAGAAAAGGGTTTTAATTATAAAAACATTTGACTCCGTCATTGTTTCTAAGTATAATAATAGTAACTGTAATTAATTTATAAATTATATAAATTGCCTATGTTCTCTTGTATGCACTAACACTCGGTATAAACAGAGCGAAAACTTTTCGCTCGTTATGATTCCTCTTTATGATCTCGCAGGACTTTTGAGCAGAGTTATAAAATCCCGGCACGGATTAGCTATATGAGCCTACCATACACGTCCTCTGTTATGTTTATATAATAACGCTATAAGCGCTATAAGATGTTTGAGTTAAATTGCTTATTTTCATGGCCATAGATTAGTACCTCTCTGCGTAGTTCATTCATAATTACTAATGAAAATCAGATTAATTTTATATGGATTTTCGACATTTGAATCAAAAAATTTATATAATTGCTAAACAAAATATTTGAATTCAAAAGAAATTTTTGAAAAAGTATACAATCTTGCACTATTTCTCAAAAATTAAAAAGGGTAGACTTGACTGACTGCAGGACTGTACGTCTCACCATTGACTGAATATAGGGCAACTTCACATTCTGTTCGTGCAACTTTTACATCTCTAAAATGAGTTTTATCAAGACTGAATCATTAGCATCAGGAATCCAAAATTCGATACACAAGTTATTCACAATTGCGGGCTCAATAATGAATTAATGAGCAGAACATCGGAGTAGGTTTTAGGTAAAATCAGGTTAACAGAGGAGGTACCTCGTGAAAAAATTGTTTTTTTAGTAAATTTGAAGGTCAAATTAGAATAATTTGGTGATTTCGAAAGAGATAAAATCTATATTTTTTTGTTACGAGATTAAATACGACAGAATAATAATTACGAAGCGATATAAGGTAAAAAAATTATGGCTTAACGTCCAGTTGAAAATAGCACAACAAAAAGAAATTCCGCATATATGTACTTATAAGTTTCTAATAAGCAGATCTAGTTGCTATAGCGAAGATTGGTAATCGGTGGTGAAGCAGCAGCCAGAAAGTATCTCTCCTTTGTATAATATACTTATTCATTCCGAGGTACAGCAAGTAGTATTTTGTAGTAATTCGAGTTTCTTACAGTAAAGTCTTGAAACATTATCAAGGAATAGTTTTGCCCATTTTAAGTTTAATGCTCGTTATATATTATAATAAAGTAAATAATGTAGTTACAGTTAATTAAATTAAGCAATTTCCTACAGTTATTAAAACAAAATAGTTAAACATACATTGAGGTAAAATTACATAGTCATTCCTGTATTATTTTAAGTAAATTTTACATTTGCTATATCAAATTATTACAATTTTTATTGTAGTTTTTATTGTATTATTTATTTTACTAAAAAAATTTAAAAATACATTGGAAACAAATAATTTTGTTGGGAAAGTGGAAATGCCATTGATTACGTTTTGAGAGCACTAAATTATTGTACCATTTTCACTTTCCGAGCAAAATTACTTTTACGATCGACGAGT
This sequence comes from Liometoxenus newtonarum, assembly GCA_030264535.1. Taxonomy (NCBI): domain Eukaryota; kingdom Metazoa; phylum Arthropoda; class Insecta; order Coleoptera; family Staphylinidae; genus Liometoxenus; species Liometoxenus newtonarum. The sequence continues at coordinate 4,257 of JARJEB010024222.1, forward strand.
TCTACGAAATAGTAGTGGATACGATCGAAATGTTGTGAGGTGCGCATTTATTTCTTTATTTTCTTTATTTTATCTTCTTTATTTTCTATAAAAATTGGACCACTTTGTAAGAGATTTGAAGAAATTAATTTGAGAACTATTGGAAGTTTTAAAGCTAGTTGTTAAAGTTGCCAAACAAACATTTCCTTAGGGTTGAAAAAAAAAAAAAATTTTTATATAAGAGTCAAGTGATATTATTTTAGGTATATACGGATGATTTGAATCACCCTACATCGTCATGGTCGGTTGCAAAAGTTATGTTGGTAACTTTTAGAAAATGGTATCCCTAATTTATTTTCGTTTGTCTGTTTCCAATTACTTTAATATGTATAGATGGTTGAGTAGTTCCGCAACATAGCTTTAATTTTAGTCCATCCGACGTTTTTCCAGTTAGATGCGCGCGCGATCTTGCTAATATTCCGTTTCCTGTATATTGTTACGCTGTGGCGATCAGTAAAATATACCCTCCTTCCTATCCTAGCTTCGAGGTTCCTAATAAGAACTAACAATTAAACTATCTTTTTTCGCTGTTAAGTCGTGAACATTCATGCCACTGTTCAGTTCTATGTTCAGTGCTATGCCCTAATATATTATAAGATAACATAATGTAGCATCGTCAATCATTTATCGATTAATATTAATAAACACCTATATTTGGTCATTGACTGAATAGGTTTGCAATGCACGTTTGCAATGCAGCATACGTGATCAAATACTCTAGATAGTCTAGATTGCATTTATAAGATAAGAATTACATTTAACATTAAAATGGAAATTGCACTTATAACATCTATCTACAGATATAGGTATAAGAATCAATATTGTAATTTAGACAGACGGAAAAAAATCGGTATGCTGCCACCACAAAACTATCGAACTATCAGACCGTGTCTTTTCTGAATTATTATAATATAGGCTATATAAATGCGCAGTTATATTTTAAGCAGGAAATTTGAAACGGGTTCCTTTGAAAATGAACTGCACTTTGTGGCAAAAGGACTAACAAGTGAATTTGACTATTTCCTCATTTTCAAATGGATTTTAGCAAATGTCCTTCTGTTATATTTCAGAGGGGTAATATAGAATTAAAACTAAAGGTATAAATTAAAAATAGGAACTGGGCGAACCAAGCAATTTTTCTATCATATCTAGATTCCATGGAGCTAATTTTGATCGGAAAATGCATGACATTGATTGCAATTTAGATATGTATCTAATAATTTCTTACTACACACCCTGTGTAGGGTGTTTAATTGTCAATTATGTTAGATTTCCTTCATATGTTAATTTTCTAGGACTAGGTCATTAATTTCATAGTGGGAGTAAGAAAAATATTAAAATATTAATTGAGAGCACTTTAATCCATTACATTTGAACATTCAAAAATTATACAACTTTCAAGCAACAAATAGATTTTACAAAAACATTAATTGTTTTTTTTTCTATTCACTGTTAAACTTTTGGTATAGCCTTTGGATCCTTCTCTGTCGGTGTCGGTACTTCACCTAAACTACCTCCCGCTGTTTCTTAATAGCTAACGTTGCGGCATCGATTGTACACTACTTTTTCATCTCGGTTAACTTATCCAGAATTTCTTCATCTGAAATTTAACTTCTCCATATGTTGCGTATTTGTTGATCTACATATATAATTTAGCTGTCTTGCAGCTTTTCATTCAGTAGTTTTATTTCATAACTGCTTGTTTGTTTACATACACATATGTATTCATTTCGTTGTTTGTTTTAATTTATTTATACGCCTTTATTATTATTATTATTATTATTTATGCTGCCCATTAAATTTTATTTCATCAACTCGGTATTTACCTTGATGGTAGCCGTTTATAATGAATAACTCTAACTTCCTTTTGGTAAGGAATATAATAAAGTATATAACCATATAGAATAACATATAAACTGTTACAGCTACTTTTTGAATAGTGTATCTAGTATAATCCTAGGTAATGGCTAATTATTAATCCTTTTTAGGAAAAATTTCTTTTTTAAGAGGCCGCAAGTAGTTCAATCTTTTGACCTGCGACATGTATACACACAGAGAGCTGAATTGGTAAGCCACACATAGGGATTTTACATGGAAAAAAAATTATCTAGTTTTCCTGCATCCCATAATAATGTACACTTTACAGCAAGGATGAAACATACGAAAGTTTTTCTACATGAAATTCATTCATTTATTAACAATAAGATTAAGTATGAATTGAGCAAATATAACCGTTTTTTAATAATTGATTTACGCATTATAATTCTTATTTTATACGTTTCCTTAACTACAGAAAGTAGGTAAATGCTTCGCGAATGTAGCTTGTCAAAGTCCGAAAAAGTGTTTTTTTTATATGGCGATGACGGTGTAATGTGGGTTTTGTATATGTGTGCTTTCTATGTGAACAAAATTCATGTCAAAGGAAGCAAAGAAGCTTCGTTTAGCTTCACTCAGAATATTCGTTTTTTTGTGAATATTTCAGTTGTGGATCACCTTGTATATAATTTATTTTAAACACGTCTTCTTCTAAATTAGTAAAACGTCTAAATACTATTACTTATTTACATTTATATGATTACAATGATTGTAAATAATTTATTTAAATTCTGCGAATTATATAAATTTTACAGCTTTGGCATTTAATAAAAGAAGAAACTTATTATACAAAATTAACGCGCATTTCAGTGTCAGAAGCAAAAGTAAATCAATTTAGTGTAAACTTAAAAGTCAATAAAAGTCAGCAATTATGATTAACAATATCCATTAACTTCTCACAAATTACAATCATTTTATACCTATACTGTTATTATTATTTATTATTTGTATTGAAAGCTGTCATTAACTTAAAACGGCCAGTATACACAGCTTATTTCCTATTATGCATAATTTTTAAACAACTGTTATTATTGCAATTCTAGAATTACAATATGTTGTGCCTTTGTTTGCGCGCTATTCAAATACTTATTCGAATGTGTTACTGTATGCCTAGATTTAAAGTCTAAGTATTATATGTATATAATTCAATTTAACATTTGTCATGTATTTAATTTGGTCAATTGTCATGAGCATATTTTATTTGTGAAATTAATTGTTAACAAAGAAGAAGGTGATCAAGACAGGGGTGGCCCAAATTCATTGTTACACTAACTTTATTGTTTGAAGAAAAAAAAGAAGAAAATATTAGAACTTTCACCACAAATACCACTTTTTCGGACTCGACAAAGCGAGATTCGTGGAGATCCCTCGAAAACCCAACTTACACTTTTTGGGGGAATCCCAAACTTTCCTTCATATTTTACTGGTCAGTTTGAACTTAAAATAAGTAACTTAAATAAGTAAAAGAGTGTTCTTGCGCTCATTTAAGTATGAAATGGGTTATGAAAATCAATCATCTGATTAATTATTATTATTGAACTCGACTACTAGATGCTTTACAATATGTTTTACGCATAAATTAGTTATAATATTTGTGTTAGAAAATGCAACAAACACATTCCGATTATCATTGGTTGAGTTTAGTTAAAATTGTCGTCCGATGTCAAGTTGTTTTTGTATGTGTTGAGAATAATTGTTGTATAGCACATGTGACTGAATGGCACTAATTGTTACTTATGACTCGTGTCTGACAGAACATGACAAAGCTTTCACGCTCTTTTGCCTTCTTGGTTGTACCATACCACTAATGGCTAGGTAAAGCCAGGTAAAAGCAAAGATGAGCGTATCGTTCTTAGTACGTATACCATTTCTGTTTTTGGTATTGCCTTTTTAGTTTTCACTATTGTAAAAATTGGAATATGAATGTGAGAAATAAAATTATTCTGTTTATAGAACCACATTTTTTCCAATACAGTGCATTCCTGTGGGGACGTACTGTATGTGTATATTATAGTTCAACACAAATGTTATCCTTTGGCTATAGTGCGATACCGAAGGACTAAATTAATACGAGTAAAAAATTAATTCTAACCGCTAATCACAGATTATGAACAGATTATGTTACACCTGTACTGGAATTTTGTTTCAGAGTTGGAAATATGAACACAAAAATGTTGGTTAGACATAATCATTCGTTCATCAAACTTGCAAAATTTCTTGTTCAAATTTCCACTGGCTAAGTGCACTGGGTAGTTAGTTTGAATTAAGATTCATTTAGAATTATGACATTTGGACGAACCTTTTTCTCTTCACAGCCTACCCTGAGCAGACATTCCATTGATCAGGCTTTATATTATAAATTATAACTCTCCGGTAGTGAAACTAATTTTTATAAGTAGAAATAGGACAGAAGTTAAAATGTGATCAATGTGAAATAATCGGTACTGGTTCACACAATTTTAACTTTACGACTTACCGAAAGTATAGTAAGGGAAGTAAGGTGATCAGGAAAAATATCGAACTCGGGTTTTCGACGGATCTCCATGAATCTCGCTTCCCTAAGTTCGAAAAAGTGGTTTTTGGTGTGATGTCTGTGTGTCTGTATAGGGGTGAAATTTGGTATTTGGGCATCGGTCCCTCTAACTAGAACTTGGAGTCAATGTTCCCTCTAAGCCGGAATGCGGACTGCACGCAAAATAATTTGACTGAGCAGCTGACTGAGCAACAAACAAACCTATGTATGCATATGTATGCATGGGCGTACGCAGGGTGGTGAGTTGGTGACCAAAAAAAGGTCTCAAGTAGTAAATTAGTAAATGCTATATCCGAGAACACGCTGTGACAAAAAAAGGTCTCAAGTCTCTCAAGTCGGTTCTGTTGCCAACACTGGCGTTGCCCAACGGTGCGCGGCTAATATTTCTCGTGCGCGGCAGTGGCAAAGGGAGTGCCGCGCGCGCACGCGCGCAGCTTAGAGGGAACATTGCTTGGAGTAACAATAAATAAAATCGGTTGGTACAGAAGGGCACTTTACTTGAATGATGAAACATAAATTTGCATATAACTGGCAGAATATTGCATCTAGGGATCTAGGCAAAAGTAAAAAATACATTCTTACAGCTGTTTTTCGTTCGACTCATAGTTTGTGACATATTAATTAAGTACTAAAGTTTCAAATTAGTAACAATCACAAACAATGAACGGTCAGAATAACAATCACCAGTACAAAAATTATAGAAAATAGGCATGCAGAGGCTGATTTAGGCATGTCTTCATGGAAATTAAATAAATGGGAATTTCCGACCATACCCACTACGATTTCCTAGAACTCGTCGACGGTAAAAATAATTTTGATCGGAAAGTGGAAATGAGATTGATTACGAGTGATCACTATATACTTCTGGGAAACTTCTACTGTCCGATCAAAATTACTTTTACGGTCGACGAGTTCTACGAAATCGTAGTGGGTATGGTCGGAAAGTTATGCGGTGCGAATCCGTAGCGATTTATTTTAAATTATTTTACATACTTACGAAATAAATCGGTGCGTTAAATTCGCCCTGCATAACTTTCCGATCATAACCACTACGATTTCGTAGAAATATCATCCACCTTAAAAATAATATTCTTGCTATACCTTCGGTAAGTCGGAAGGAAAAATTACACTAATAAGTTCTAATTTTGCTTCAATATTTAATTGTTTCCAATTGATAAAATGAGCCCAAATTTCGGTTCAAGGAAAACTGAATTCTATAAATGAATAAATATACCAATGTATGACGAAAATATCATATCGTAAATGTCGGCAAAATTTCTTTCAAGTTTGGATTCAATCATCATATAGGCATATTTATCAGTTTTACGTACTTGGTATTGCGTTTTGTTGCGTTGCGTTCATCAAGTTGTGCTAAGTCAAATATAGTTTAAGATAAACATGTTTTATTACGTTTGGTATCGTAATCATCTCGTCAATGTAATTATCATGTACTTTGCTTACGTTTGTTTACGTATGTCGGAAGAGTTACGAGTCGGCACAATTAAAAGCGGCATTAAACCGTTTGTTTTTTCAACTTACTTTTTATTTTCTTGAGGCGTGTGCACGTATGTGTTGTTTAGATGCATACATTCAAGCAATTACAATTGAATTATAAATTATAACGTACATTACACAAACAATGACGAACAACAGAAAAATTACAAAAATAGATTAAATGAGTTTTATTGCTTGTCGTACATTTATTTGTCATTGCAATGAATTAGTTTATCATTTCAAATATAGTAAATATGTAGTAAGGATTACATTTAATTTGGGTTGAAATAATTTTCCTACGGTCACTATTGGAGGAGACACCGTCGCCACTACTAATTAAAAAAATGACAATTTTTTATGCCCGACTGTGGAGCAAAAGATACAAGCAATGTGGAAAATTTATATCTGTGCTTATACATACAATGTTGAAATAGTAGTTTACGTAACTAGAGTGGAAGGTTGCTCATGTATTACGTACAATATGACCACAGGACAACACAATATAATAATTTTATACACTTAATGAAAACAAATCAGCTAAAATAATAAAGTGAAGACAACCCATAGAACAAGTTCGCCCATCTCGTTGCATGTATCCAGGCGATTGTAAACTTCATTTTTTCAAACAATATAATAATTTTATAGACTAAAAGAAAGCAAATCAAATAAATTAATAAAGTGCGTACGGGTTGTATTACGATTAGGAGATACAACCAAACTGCAACATTATACTTTGATGTTCGATTGTAACTAAGTGAGGTTAAAAATGTCATGTAGCTAAGTTTGGGATGTACGATTGACTTTAGCATTTTCATTATGTAACACCTTGAACGTACGTAACGAAGGTTCGTAAAGACTTGTTTTCAGCACCTGCTGTTTGTGCGGATTTGTATATTTTCCGTACCTAATGGTTGTAGAAAAAGTAACTTTTCCTACTGTCGCATTATATGGAGTAACACACCATGGTAAGTCTGACTTTTCCTATATTCAAGGAGATCCGTGAACGTCAGATGCAAAATATATAACTTCATAAATAGCTAGTAGTAAACTTCCTAAAGATTTGCAAATAACATTCCTTCTAGAGCTGATTATTTGATAGATATGTGCTACCAGTTCAACATTCCCAATAAACATTCAGCAGCCCAAGAATATAATATACTTACGCATGTTTTAGTGGACTCTTCAACAAGTCGCACTCGAAAATGACAATATGAACTCAAATGACGGTTGTATAGTTATAAACATAGAAATTGACGTTGACAGTCATCGAAATTAAATAAATCGGTCTCAGTTCGCACCGCACAACTGTCGCACCATGAACACTACGATTTCGTGGAACTCTACGATGGAGAAACTAATATTGATCAGAAATCTGAAATGTCATTGATCTGTTAAATTTCCACTAACCAATTAAAATTAGTTTCGCAATCGTAGAGTTCCATAAAATCGTAATGGATATGGTCGGAAAGTTGTGAGGTGCGAACCCGTAGCGAATTTATCAGTGAATTAACATTATATCTAATCTTATGTTGACAAAAATAAGTCAATCCTTCTTTATCTACACACTTGGGAAAATTTCAATAAGGATTTGATAACATTCTTTCAGTAAATAAATCGGTGCGATAAATTCGAACCGCACAACTTTCCGACCAAATCCACTACGTTTTCGTAGAACTCGTCAATCGTAAAAGTGGTTTTCATCGGAAAGTGGGCAGGGGATTGATTACGTTTTGATATCAATAAATTTCTGTGTAATTTTCACTTTCCGATGAAACACACTTTTCCTTATCACCTAATTTTCCTTAACATAGATTTGGTAAGCCGAAAATTATAAATAGGTATAGTTGTTAAGAGGTCCTCATCCTCATGGAAACGGTCTGTTGTAAACATCAAGACTTCATTAACAAACGCGGAATGATTGTGTGAAAGTCACCCTGCAGCCGTTCCCAAAATTCAGTGATTGCCGTGGCGAAACTCACTCTACGTTTTGTAACGGCAAAATGTACACACACTCTGGGTGACTCCAATTTGACCTTCTATTGTTGGGAGTTGAGAATCGCACATGCGCAGTAGATGAAACCAGGCATAAATCTTTGGCAGGACAGTGAGAACATAGCAACAAAAAGTGAAAAAGAGGGACTAGCGAGCCAATCAGCTCGCCAATCAAGCTTTCTCTAGATGCACAGTCGTTCACAAAGTGCACTCTATAATCACTCTTCGATTGTGAACATAGTCCAAAATTGAAGAACAAGCAATAAATGAAGTAGTCATCTCTTTCTCTCGTTCACAGTTATTTATTCTTTTTACTGATATTTATATTTTTGGTTGCATAGTTTGTAAGACCTCGAGTAACATCGCATGTGTGTGACTTGAGTTTGACGTTTAACTCTGCGTTCGGACAATTCACAAGCAAGAATAGTGATTTCGCGAGTGACTTGTATCTAAAATACAACGTTGGTGTGCCCAAATTGTGATCGCAACTTTTTGCGTTTTAGAATGTTTTTTTGCGCTCATTCCATTGTTAGCACATAAGAACCTACAAAACGCAACACGTTAGGAAATATACCTTCTATTAAATGAAAAATTTAAACTAAATTGCACGCAGTTCAGCCAATCTAAATAATGAACAAAAACTCATTAAATTGCAATTGTA
>JARJEB010024231.1:0-10851 GCA_030264535.1 Liometoxenus newtonarum
CGCAATTGCATCTTTCCACTCGTATTACGTACAATACTTTTTCTACGACCACACAATACAATACATATAGTAATTTTATACACTTAAAGAAAACAAATCAGTTGAAATAATAAATTGAGGACAAGCCATTGAACACAAGTGAGTTCATCTGGTTGCATATACATCTATGCAGTTGTCAACTTCCAGGCCAACTTCAGTCTGTTCGATTTATGCTTCCAATTTTCATAAAATATAATAATTTTATAGACTGAAAGAAGTCAAACGAAATAAATGAATAAAGTGCGTACGGGTTGTATTACGATTAGGAGATGCACGCAAACTTCCTGCAAGATGACGACACTTTGATGTTCGATTGTAACTATAAGTGAGGTTAAAAAAGGCCAGTATTGCTAACTTCGAAATGTGGGATTGACTTTACGAGGTTTCATTATGTAACAACATGGAACGTACATAATGAATGTTCCGCAAAGACTCGTTTTCAGCACCATGCCTGCTGTTTGTGCGTATTTGTGTATTTTCCGTAGTGGTACCCATAGGCGACGACTTTATGATTTTCTCAAGCGGGCCGGGGCCAAAATACGAATTTAAAAAATAAAACCGAAGTTAAGACATTTGTTAAACATGTATCTCATACATTTGGTACCTACTATACATTTGGGCCCACCAATCACGGTTAACATTCAAATTTACCGCTCATTTGGGATTAATTGCAAAATGGTTTTTTCGCACTTGGCGAATTGGAGATTTCTCAGGGGGGGGGGGGGGGGGATTGGCCCTCGGGGGGGCGGGGCCCCCCGCCCCCCCGTAGTCGGCGCCCTTGGTGGTACCTACCTAATAGAGTTGATCAAAGCTGATGAAAGTTATGAACATAAATATGCCACAAATGGTGTTTATTAGTCACTTTTATTATCTATAAATCTATACCGAAACTAATTTTCCATATACCTATCTATACAGGGTGACCCAGAACAAACGATACAGCGAAAAATGGCAGATTCTACATAAAAAAAAACTGAGTAAGAAAGTCCCATGCCCACATGTTCAGGGAAGCACCGTTTTTAAACGGGAAGCAATTTAAGTTGACCAATCAGAGTGCTTTCCCATGTTCAAAAACCACCTGTTTCAGGAACTCAGTGGTTGCTATGACATTGTTGATCGGGCCATAATTTCTTTGGTCGACTGTAATTAATTTAGGTAATGTAGGTTATCTGTCATCCGTCTGTCAGAATTCCAGTCGTCCAAATGAGTCGTTATAAATTCGTAAATAACAACCACTGAGTTCCTGAAACAGGTGGTTGGGAAAGCTCTCTGATTGGTAAACTTAAATTGCTTCCCGTTTAAAAACGGTGCTTCCATGAACATTTTGGTATTGGACTTTCTTACTCAGTTTTTCATGTAGAATCTGCCATTTTCCGCTGTATCGTTTGGTCTGGGACACCCTGTATAATGAATATATTACAGAGTTAATAATTTATATAATTATTAATTTCGTTATTCTAAATTTTCTTTCATCTTTTTGCATTTTACCACCTAATTCACAATTTCATTGCAATAGCAACTAGCAAAAGTGTGAAGTGAACATCATTTTCTTAAAATAACACAAGTTAGTTAGTTATGTCACTCACTTGTTTCTATTCTACAATAATGCGAAAGAAGAAACATGAAAGCTATTTCGACGTGAACGTTTTGGTATCATGGATTTTATTTTATAGTACTTTATTTGTTGTTAACGTTTTCCCTTCGAAAAACCGCATAGGGCAGTGATATAAATATATATCAATCTTAATAATTACACTTGCAATAATTAAATATTATTTTTGTCAAGAAAATTCCCAAAAATCAACGTTTATCGATGAGTTGATAAAATATTTGTTAATGGCCCAAATGAGAATGATTTTCTTTTAATTGGTTAGCAGCAGTTTGCTTTTTGAACACAAATTTACCAGTCTACGATAATATTTATAACAATTATAATTTATAAATCATAATTAATGTTACAATACATTTTTGATGCCATTTTTTTTCAATAAATATGTACAATTTATTTAATTTCAGTCAGCGATAAAAGTTTTTTTTTAAATATTTATCAATTAATTTAAAATTCCATTTAATATTTTAACTTGTTTCATTACTTTGTTTGTCATTAAAATAAAATATGTTAATTGCCAGATTTTGTAGTGAGATTCGTTTTTAGTTTTTCCAATTTGCGTACCTCCTGCTTCGTTCCCAATCCTCCAAATGTGTCGTCTCATCTTCCTTATGCCAATTCCAATCCTTACCTTTTGGTTTAAACTTATCCTTAGTCGTCTCATCGCATTGTTTCTGCCAACTATCTTCCCGCCACTGCTCCCGATAATAAAACTTCTTCTTGAAATGCGTGTCCGGTTTCGTTTTCTTTTCCTCCGGCTGTCGTTGATATTTCAATAGAGCTGGATTTCGACTCGGACTCATTTCTCTGTTCATCGATGCGCACACTTCCGGATTGTAATGAACTGACAAATTATTAGGAGAGGACGGCGATGGTGTCCGTGGCGGTCCTGCTTCATCACCATGCTCGTGATGTATAGAAGGACTTTCTGTCTTTTTGGTGGGCATTTTGAAAAGTGTCGGTTTTGCGTTCGGATTTAATTTAATCGATTGTTTATTTGCCGGCAATGGTGGCAAGGGTAGCGTGGGTGGTGGCGGATCCCCGTGACCAATTCCCGAATCCGGTGATGTGTTGCAACTGTCCGTACCTTCGGTGGATCTGCGTCGTTTGTCCAATTCGGTAGATGCAAATGCGACAAGCCGATCGAAACCAGACGAAATGCGGTCTTGCCATTTCGATTCTTCGCCTTCTTCCTCAATTGGCTCGATTTCAGCTAAAACATAAAACGATTCTACAATCAAATTGATTGTTTTAATATCAAAGAATTGTAATATTGTTACATATAAATGGTTGTAAATAATGAACGAATTAAAATTTAATTAACCACCACCCGTTCGTTTTACTTATTACAACAAATAACGATAATCAATTCAAAGAGGCAACAAGAATTAATAAAATAATAGAAAAATCAAAACGAAAAGTACAAAAAATAGAATGAACTAAAGATACAGCAACATTAACGAACAATAAGGTGCCGAAGTAACATACGGTTCGGTTCACTTAGATTCTCATTTAAATGTTTATCATAATGAAATAAAATAGCACAAAGCTACTTACCACCAAATTTTATCAGCCATCTAAACTAGTATGGTAGGAATAATATGCATGCGCGATTTTGTGCACTAGAAATTGTGCATGCCTGTACTGTGCGGCCTCCTATTTTAACGCAAACAAACTACAGTCAATATCAAATGTTCAACAAAATTTCTCTTCAATAAATTCTTATTTTGGCTTTGTTTGTTTGGCTTTCATAGCTTTCATTGTTCAGCATATAAAGGGATAAGAAATCTTTGCATTCATTATCAACACGAATAATTTTTCAATTCAATTTAACGGTTCTTTTTTTCGAATTTTGTTTAATCTGTCCAAAGTTCAAATCTTTGTCATTGTAGTGCTCCAAATTCGAATCATCCGGAAAACTTAATCGTGCCGTAATGTCTGACGAATTATCGAACAATTTTCTTTTATATACGATTTCTTATTTAAAATCTGAAGGAGAGGCGACACAACGTAATTATTTGGCCAATTATAATTTCAATTATTATTAATATTTGTGTTGAATGAATGCATTTAGAATGGAATATTTTTCTGAAAAGCAAACACGTCCATTCGAAATTTTTATGTTTCAAAAATTTTTGAATTTTAATGAAATAATCAAAATTATTGATAAAATGAACGAAACTTAAATGAATTTTAATAAATCGAATGAATGAATGAATGAATGAATGAACTTATGATAAAATGAACCAATGAAGGGAGAAACTTTTGGTAGAAGAGCAAAAAGAGTGAAATTAATTCATGCTTGGAATCACTACTGCAATAGAACTAAAGTTAATAAAAAAGTAAAAACACAAATAAATCTAGATAATAATAATTACGACATGCGTTTCAAATCCCATCATCCTAATAATAGAATAGCGATTTGTTAATTTATAATTGACGCCGGCATCTTTAAAACCAAAAATATAATTTAACAAAACTGAAAACAAAAATGTAGAATTTTAAATTTTAAACCGTTTTTTATCATCCATATCACCAAAAATTAATATTTATTATTGCGATGATTAATATTAAATATAAATTCCGTACCTTCAACAAGTTTCCTTTCCGGATCACGATCAATATGTTGCCCGTGGATAGGTTCCGGTGATCTTTGAAAGCTTCGCGGATTCGTTTGCGACGTTTGACCATCCGACATATAAGCGGACGATCGACTCGCGACCCGAATGGGTCCTTGTATCACAGGTGACTCTCGTTTGTACTGACAATCATTCCCCGATTGCGCTTCAGTCTTGATTTCCGGATATTGCATATATCGTCGTTCACAATCAACCTCTTCCTTAATTGCCGTCCCATTCAAAACACGAGCTGCAAGACCTTCAGGTACAAAAGTACGCGTCGTTTCTTGTTCCTGTATGGCCGGCTTCACATCCGCAAAATACGATTCGTGATACGGTTTGATATCAGCGCGCGGTAACGGCGTGTATTGTTCATACGAACGAGTTTGTACGGGATACAGTACGGTAGTTCGTGGTGAAAATTGTGAATGTTGCGACGATAACGATTGTGCATACATATGATTGCCGACCTTCGCATGCGGATGCATGTAGGCTAAACCTTCAAGACCTTCAGCTGATGAGGGACGTGATATTGGACTGTACACCTGTCGTACTGGCTCAACAATGTCTTTCGGTGGTTCTGGTGCTTTAACGTTTACCCTTTCAGGTCGTGGCACGTTATTGTTAACCACAGCGCGCGTTGATAATGCCACAGCTGCATTTATAATGCTTTGATTTGATATTTCCAACGTGCGTTCGATTTCACCCGACATCAAATCTCCTATCGTACGTGTCGCAAGAAGATTCTCTGGTTGGCTGTAGACGTGATGTTGTGCCGCTAATTTTTCTTGTGATAAATGTCGACGCAATGCTAACTTAGCTGGCGATACCTGCGTGTAATCAGGTTGCTCAGGATTCGTTGTTTTCAAATGCAACGGAGATATACGTGGTAATGGTAAATCTTCTTGTTGGTAATTATCTATCATACTGGCCAAGCCTTCTTGATGATGTAAATATTTCGATTCATCTTGGCCTTGACGTGTTGACGACTCACGACTCATCATTGCATATTTCTTCTTCTCATCGATTTGCCCCAAGGATTTGTACATGTTATATTGTTGGTGATTCGACAGAGGATTTTGATTCGGATGTTGTGGTTGATAAGATGTTGTCGCGGGTAGTTGTTGATTGGGACTTATCATTTGGCTAGGTTGATTATTCGCTGGTGGCTTTGAAGCTCTCACTTGTTGGTCTTCATTGAGAACGGACGTTATGATACTTTTCAAGCGATCCTCGAAGTTTGCGATGCGTGGAGGTTCTTGACTGCGCACATTATTCGTTTTGTGTCGCTTGGCTAGTGGAACTGGCGCTGGCATTGTTGAATTACGATTAGCTGAACGTTGATTGTTCATGTTTTGCTTGGTAGTGTTCACTTGCGGTAACTTGCTACTGCTGATCTGCCGACTTGCCTCAATCATGCGTCCTTTTTCAAGTATCTTTTGCGCTAGTATTTCCGGATTTTGTTCTTCAATCTTAGCAATATCAGGCACATCAGGCCAATCTTGCGAACGTGTTCGATAATCTCGCGATTTACGTGTCACTTTGCTCGAGGCAGCTTGTTGTCGTGCTAATGTAGCTTGTGCAGCCTTGCGCTCCTCATTATTCTTTTCCAAACTCAAAACTTCACCTTCCAACAAGCTCACTTGATTATGCAACTTTTTTCGATGTGAAAGTGTTGATGAGATTTCCCGTAAAATACATTCTTCCGCAACGCGTGGATTCATTTCACGATTTGGATATTGTTTCGCATACTTATCGGTGATTTCTTGCTGGCGTTCGACGACCAAATTCTTTTGCTTCTCTTCCAAACTGCTCACTTGCACTTGCAGTTTGCTAGCTTTCGCTTGTAGGTCTTTGTGTCGGCAAACGATTTCTTTCGCTTTCGATAGCAAATCGACGGGTGAGGAAGCATTTATTCCCAATTCGCTCATGCGGGCTTTGAGTAGGGCAACGCTATCATCGATTAATACTTTGATTTGCTTCTCTAACTGAGCGGCGCGATTTTGCAAGCGTTGATTTCGCTCCCGTTCTTCGGCAATTTGTTGCCTTACAGTTACTTTATAATCGGGCGATTTCATTTGCTCAATCATATTCATATATTGCATGCGATACATATCCAAAAGTATTTGTAAAGCGTATGGTGTATTGCCAGGAACTGGAGGTATATCAAGTTCATCGTGTACCATATCGGTACTTAAGGCAGTTAATTGTTGATCAACACATCCTGGAGGTGGTGGCAGTTTCTTTCCATTAGCTAATAACACAAATGTTCACTTTTAGTCATGTTTTTTTTTGAAAAAGAAAAATTAATATACCTTGTGGTGATGTACTAAGTAGTGTTTGTGAATGCAACAAGTCCAAACCATTAATTTTAAGAGTTTTCTTCGGTTTGGTTTTCTTGACACGACCACGACGAGGTTTATTTAACACTTTAGTTGGCGTAGTTTGGTTCTTTCCGCGAATCTTACGGCGCAGCTTCTTCGTTTGTCGTTTTCCTTGCTATAACATACAAAAAAAAGTTATAAATAATATAATCCCCGAAATATTCAAACAAAAAATTAAAATTTACCTTTCCAGTTCCTTCATCTTCAGATTGACTACTTTTCCCACGATTTGAACACCAATCACTCCAAGCACGTCTCGTCGTCGGACCATAATTTCCATCCAAATCATAAAAGTCTGAATCCGATGACGAATCCTGTGCCATTTTCGACAAATCACGCCGTGCCTTCTCACGAGATCGCCTTTCAGCAAGTGCGGCGGACTCATCCTCCGGGAAGCTACCATTGACACTGACATTGCTTTTACCTTTGGAACGTAATCGTTGAAAGTAACACTCCAGTTTCGTGCGATCGATGATGTGCAAATAGTAGGATACTGGTTTGCCAGTCCATGATACAGAACCACGCAACGGCGACATCTCCGATACATGCATTATCGTGCCAATATCTGTTAGATTACGATCCGTAATACGGAAATTCAATGGACAAAAACTTTTTGATGAAACAATACGTGCACCGTCCTTTAAATCAGCAAAACGCTCTTTTAGTTGATGATCCACATTCGGTCCAAAGGCAAAATTATTGACAAAAACAATACTTGCCGAATTAATCTTTTCACGATGCTCTTCACTGAGAAAATCGCCTTTCATCAGCTTGTAATCGCCAAATTTCTTTCCGTACCAATGCATCCACGCACGAAAGTTCTTATCCATTTCCTCGGCGTATTTACTGGGAACTTCTGCACGTTCAATGCCGAGACAAATTTTGCAAGGCGTCGCGGCTGCCATTTGAAGAACTACTTGACCTACACCTGATCCTAAATCTATGAACACATCATCTGCAGTTATATCAATCTGGTCGATCATTTGACTGATTAATTCATAACTCGTTTCGCCATAAACCTGCAAAAAAATCATACATTACGAACAAATAAAATTGTTGCTTGTTGTTTTTTTTATGATTTACCTCAGGAGAAAACGGTTCATACTGATTCAGCTTGTCGGGATCTGTGACGGCTTGATTATATGTTTGTTGAAGAATATGTCGGAGTAATCCACGACTAGGATACTTGTTCAGTCGTTGTGCAGGCAACGAAGTGCCCTTCTCCAAAGCAACCAACGAATCGATTGCTTTATTGAAACGGTCACATAGCGCCTTCATACTTTCAAAACTTTTCGTATCAAAGTCGCAGAGAATATTTTTTTCCAACGGCTGTTTGAGATCTGGTAGATCTTCGCAGACCCACCTATAAATTAAATCCAATTATGAGCATTGGAAAAACGAAAAAGAAAAACTAGACATGGCTATTTTGGATATTAAAACATTTAAGTGGACATGACACTTTCATAAATGTCCAGTAATGGGGGAAAACACAAGGTCATAGCCAAGGTCTCAAATTAACCTTAAAAATAAAACAAAATTGTCGAGAAAATTGTGAGTTGTTTCAGATTGGAGCATGAAAAAGTTTTATAAATGAAAGTGAAAGAGTGATGGGCTTTTAAGTGTCCTAAAATGTCATTTAGTTATTTGCAAAAATGTCCGGACATTTATTCGGACACTTATTGGAATAATTGTCTGAAAAATAGTGGATACGACACATTCATAAATGTCCAGTGATAGAGGAGAAAGCCCAAGGTCACAAATTAACCTTAAAATTTCAAGATTGGAACATGAAAAGTTTCATTGAATAATTTTGATTTTTTTATAAAAAAAAATCGTGAAAGAGTGATGTCTTTTTAAGTGTCCTAAAATGACATTTATTTGAAAAAAATGTCTGATTATTAATATCAAAAAAAGTCCGGAATAAATGTCTGAAAAATAAATGTCTGAAAAATAAATGTCCGAACATTAATCATTTCTAAGAAAAACCGTAATTAGTGTTTCCCAATGATAAAGCAATACCTGATTGTTTCAACAATTTCCAGTGCACCATCGTGACGATCCTGGAAAAGAAAAAAAATATGTTAGCCAAACAAAACAGAAGTGGGAAAACAAAATAAACGTTCACAGTTTTATTTGTTTTAACACTCAGTATTTATTTGTAGGTATAATTAAAAATAAACTACAACTACACTACAAGTAAAATTGTACGACGTACGTTATTACTGAATTACATAACTACATGAATAGACCGCGTATGTACAATGAATAATCATAACAGGCTTACTGCAATGCAATTATGCGAAACCGGAACAATGCAACTGTTGCAAAAATGAAAAACAAACAAATTAGTAAAATAACAAAGAAAACTCGTGCAATTAATAGTATATTATTATATGAGCGATTACGACAGCCATTGCTCACGAAGATGATGTTTGAGCCCACGAGCCGCAAGGCGAGTCGCGCAATTCATCTGAGTGAGCAATGGTCATAATCTCGAATATAATATTATGCTTTTTCTACACCTTGCACTATTTTTAACACAAAATACAAATTGTGATTTCTCGATGAAGCAACGAACGAGCACTAACTGACAAGTGAAACAATACACATCGAGCTATGGTCGGAATTCTTCGGGTTCTTTCGAGATTTTAGATCATATAGATTAGTTAGATCGGTCACTTCAAATTTGTTGAACTTTAAATGATCTTCGAATATACGCAATCAATCTTATTTAATTGCAGTGATTTATGAAAATCCATAACTCACTGTAGTGATTTGTAAGTACCATTAATCACTCAAAAAATGCTAATAATGACCATATAACTAAATAGATGTAGAAAAACATAATTTAATTAATTAATTAATTAAATAACGAAATTCATCAATAATAATTAGCTAATATAAACTCTGTAGCCAAATCAAAACTAAAATTCGTAAGTATGACTCTTCTTATTGATTGATCACCGTGTCAATCAATCAAGACACAAATATAGTTAAACGTTGAGAGCAAATAGAAATCCATCATCATCAGATCATCAAATCAAAACATCATTTTTTTCTGCTTCATACAACACATTGCTTTAAGTTAGACAATGCCATCACCTCCAAATTATTTTTCATGCTAATGAGGTCACAATTCTAAAATTGGTTAAATCACAAGAAAATCAAACGCCTTTAAAAAGATCGAATTATAATTTTGTGTGTGGGTTTATCAACTTTTTCATTTTTCCATTAAAAAATTTATTACTTTATTATTTGTTAATTTACTTAGTCACAGTGTCAAGGAATGGGAATATACTTGTATTATTTGGAGGTATTTGCTTATATTCAGTATTTGTCAAAGTGAATTATGTCATTGGACTTGAGGCGCTTAATTTATTATCGTGTCCGCTTCCCGCTGATTTCGTTCAGGTATACAATTTATACTCGCACATAAAATGGTTATGAACAAATATTAAACACAAAAATACAATTGTTGCCAAAAGATTGAATAGTTTTTCACTATTTATTGTATTGTATTGGATCTTGTCTTGTTTTATACAAGGTGTCTTATAGTGACCATAAGTTCATATTATTTTAATATATATTTTGAAATTTTTCACTATATTTCAATCCGACACTGTAGTTTTTTGAACTGATATGAACTTAACATTTAAATGTGGATTAATCAAAACATATTTTAATTATTTATTAATTTCCAATAATAAATTATTTTTTCTTCGAACATAGTGTATGTTCGTTTAATTTTAAATAGTCTGCTGTAACAATTGTTGATGTCATAATTTAAACCTATAAATCAACTATATGAAATTTACTACAAGTTTTCAAAAAATATACATACATTAATTCGAAGACAAAACTGGTAGAAAGGCAATGCGCAGTCGCAAGTAAATGTATTAAATAAAATTTGTTTTTCTCGACTTAACTATTCGAACTTAAATAATTGTGTACCGCACCCTCGCCAAAATTTGACTTCACTTGTCAGAATAAGATAAATTATCCAACGTCAAACTTTTAAAAAGTGGGAGAAATTTAATGATACTTAATCCTAATCCAATACTGCATGTCTTATATGATTTTAAATCACCTATCGAACTATCAATTATAATTAACTCAGTCGTTTAACATTTTGGGCAATTACACATTTTGCCATTATTAATTGTAAGTTTTAACTAAAGGCACTGAAGCAAAATTACATATA
>JARJEB010024237.1:0-32287 GCA_030264535.1 Liometoxenus newtonarum
TGCGATAACAAAATTTAATTTGGCTTTCAAACTTAAAAATTCAACCATGGAATTCAACACATAATCCTAGATGACGTTTTAGATGCAGTTCGTGTGTCACATATCATTATTGAATGCAGCGAAGAGGTGTGCTTGACGTAAAGTAAATCTCTAGAGGAATAATGACCTATTATTGACGTGTGCCAAGCTCCATTATTCGCGAGTGGTATTAATGTGGGTTATATGTGCCTGCATACACACCTAATAATGGTTGTTTTACATGGTCGTCGCGGATAAAATTGTTTTTAGGCTAGAATGAATAAAGATTGTTTTTGCTAAATGTTGATATACTTAAACATATTATACAGGTTATGGCATGAACACTTTGAAGCCTTTTTTTGCTTTGGACATTATATCTATCTACAATAAACACAGGTTTGGAAATGTATTTCATTAATTTTTTGCAACATTCTTTTAATTCCATACCGCAGTATTTCGGAGGTTTTTGATTTCCGGAATTTATCATTTTTTTATACGTTACCACAATGAGAAACACATTTACTAATGACTTATTAGTTCGTTTTTTATTCTGCAACAATAAAAACTACCTGTTTAAACCAACATGACTTGTTCAAATTAAGTGAAGATAATTTACTAGATTTTATTATTACTTGTAGCATCAAGAGAGATCTTGAACTTTTAATTTAATTATACCGGAGTCTGAAGGAATTATCTTGACGGGTAAATGTAAATAAATTTGCAGAGTGATTTTAAATGATTGGCATCTAGTGACTGTCCGTATGAGAAATTCATATAAGTAGGCATTATATAACTCTGTAGAAAAACATGAAATTCTTCCTTTTTCTTTATTTGATTTAAAAACGTAAGCCACTGTAATTGTCTTCCTGCTTCTTAGCGGCATTTTTTGTTTTTTGTTTTCGTTTTCTGTTGCGATTCTTTCGATTGCATGTGGCAATGAAAACAAACAAAAGCAATAGTTCGGCATTTAGACAAAGGAAATGGAAAACGACAGTAACGGGGAATACGCCAATACACATCAAAGGATTGAAGTTTTTCATGTAACATTAAAAGTTTAAGAATTAATGTTTCTATTTTACATTTGCATTTATATTCGTAGGAAACGTCTGTCTACAGTGCCGGATTTTGGCCTACGCCAACTAGGCCCAGTCCCAGGGCGGCACTTTTAGAGAGGCTGCAGATTTGCGCGTGTTGCATGTTACAAAAGACTGTGTTATAAAACTGTGCTGTATATAATATAAATTAGGTTTCAACATGTTTAGGGCCTAGGGCGGCACTAATACTAAAGCCGGCCCTGCCTGTCTTTCGGCTATCATCCTTCATCACACATCTCGGGTCTTCTATACTTGGAAAAACGATGAAATGAAGGCATAAAAATCAAAGAGACGAAGATGAAGATACGACGCAGATTGAAGAAAAACTTAATGACACATTGTCCGGCTAAATCCGGCGGGTTTTTATTGTATGATGTATTCACAACTTTTCCGAAGTTCTAATATATGAAAATGTATAGCTAGAATTTAACAAAAAGTTGAATGTTGATGCGTAGACGACATTAAACCGTCATTCCGCTTCATTAGCATGTAAATAATAATTCGCCATTCGGGCGTAAATGATCCGTCTATTCTGTATCTGTATAATCGTTTAATTCTAATGAAACAGGAGACAGGAGACAACAAGATGAAACACACAACGAATGTCTATATGAGATGAGAGAGGTTAGAGACCTTTTGTGTACGGTCCATCATCTCTAGACTGAGGATCAACCAGCTTAACTATCAACTTTAAAGCGATCAAGTGTAACAAGTAAAAAATAAAGTTGCACTATTCTAACAAGAATTGTGTGTTGTTTAAATGAATACATAACTAACGATTGTTTTGTGAAAAATTAAGAAAAATATTGATACACCCACAGGGTTTTCTGGAAGAGTTAAATAAAAGCAAAAGAATTTGAAATTAAAATTAATCGTAGAATTCAAATTGATAAATCCAATTTCCACATTAAAACGGACATTGAAAATATTTACTTTTAAAACCAAGAAACTATTTGATTTTTTTTTAATTCTTAACGGTTTTTTGGTAAAAGCAACTTATGTTATAACATAACCTATTACTGGAAAAACGAAACTATGACAATGTTGTAAAATGCAACTTTAGTTTGATTTAAAATATCAACTTTGTCAAGTCTTTCTTTTTTGTTTCTCCGATGATTGTGGTTGTTTTGTCTTGTTTGTGTTCTTCTGCTTGTCGTTATGTTGGTATTATAACGTCATGTATAAAGTTTGTGACACGGAAAGGAATCTGAAGAGCGCGTCGTTTCGGTTCCGAATGAGACAAATAAAATTCTTTTTTCTTTGAGTGACCACACGCACCACACACGAGCCCTGACTAACCTTATACACAAAGTGTTTTATATAAATATAGCCACTCGAAAAATTCCATCACATTAAACAACGAATTTTTAAACATCATTTTTGAACATCCTGTATATAATTTAACACGTTGATATTGATTTTACTTTACTATCGCAAAGCATTTAGGGGTCCGTGAACCAAGCCTAACCGAATAAAACAAGAAAACAACTAGAAATTAAACTTGCAATTTAAATTGTCTAGCATTTGCAATTCTGAAAATGAAGGTGCAGAAAACTTCGGCATCTGGGGAGCTGCTCCTACCTAATAGTGCTCCCCGCGATTGCTATGCCGCTGCTTGAACAATTTTGAAAGATAAATAAATTAATTAACGCCATTGGTATGTACTGCTTGTTCTGGTGCTGATGTGATGTGTCTTTAAGTTTTTTTACACAATTCACATTACGTTTTGCTTGATTACTTCCTGCTAGCAGTAGATAGAGAGAAGTAAGTATGCCGATTCTATATAGAGTTTGATGTTCACTCTTTTTATACATATTTTATTTTATTTTTACCTCTTTCTATGTATCGATAAAATATTATGTTTTTCGAGTTTAATTTGCAATAAAGTAGAGATAAAAAGACAATACTTATGCTTATGGGATATGAAAATGTCAATAGATACATAAATATGTAATTACAAATAGAAAAACATTAAACTAACCAAGTATGAACAAATTGATATAAAAAATTGCAAAATATACCTAATCATAAATCCTTGATAATTCTTTGCCATTGCAAATTGCTAATAGAATTGAATAGTCTAAAATGACGTCGCGAGCGTCAAAATTGAGAGATCTGCTGAACGACTATAAGTATATGACAATTTGGGGAATGCGTCGAATAATATAACCAATAATGTGTTCTGATCGAGAATCAAGGGAAATTTGAAAGTAATTTAAATACATAATTGAATATTAATTCTAAGATGCTTCAAGTCAAAGGAGACTTAAGTAAGCAACGCTTAGACTCAAAGTGAAACACCCAAAACAAAAGTCAAAGCATTGAACAGGCTTGGAAACTTTGCGCGTTTTACAAGTTTTGTTTAGGTTGGTTGTATGTGGGCAGTTTCATTGTCCACGTCCGGATTCCTGAACTGTCACTCACGTTTCATGTCGTCTCAACTACATTTTACATATGCGCACGCGTATTTATACATACACAGTGTTTGAATATAAATTAAATGAAAATAAGTTACTTTTTGTTATAATTAACGCACATAAACTATCTTGGGACGTATTGTATATATCACAATTAATTCATTAAATTTATATACACATTTTAATAAAACGTTTACATGATAATTGAATTATTGCAACTTCGCAACACCATATTCAAATATCACCTTGAAAATTTGAAATGTCTAACTCTATCGGAAGTTCCCCTTATTCATGGGCACTTAGGTGAACCACCCTGTATAGTGTATATACGAGTATTAGTTATACATCTAATAATAAGCAATTTAAATTACTTTCGTTACTTGATACTTGCACACTTTGTCATTATTACAGCATTCGCGTAAACTTAGGCGATAAACAGCGCAATTAATTTTCCCGATTAAGTTATGCTCTTGAATATATTTATTTATTCAAGGCATTATAAGTGCCATCGAATGCCAAGTAAGTAATCATCGGTTTTATAAATTCAAAAGACATTAATACATTAGGTTTATGAACGTTATGATCGGTTTCACATTATGTTTTATGTAGATACGCCGCTTATTATTTAGTCATTTCGAAATTATGGCAATTTTGATCCTTGATGTGTCGTTTATTTTCTAATAAATTTTATTAAATGTTGTAAATATTCTCATTTTATCAATAAACATTTGATACTGTGATCTGTAGTTGCATAAAATTTGTTTTCTTTGGAAGTTCAAAATAGTTATGGTGCTTAAATCTAGCAAAAGTTAGAATTACATAATCTTATGGTAGCACCTTAATAAAAATAGAATAGGAACAAGTTGATGTTCGGCTTGAACGTTTAAGCATTAAGCACATCAGTAATCAAGCCAATTAGTTTTAATAAAGACCAATTGGAAAAGTTCAGAAAGGTTATTGAAGAATAAACATAACAAACGTATGAGTAGCTTTAAGTCACACAACTCTTAACTAGGGAAAAGGCCCTTTTATTTTCTATATGATCATCATGATGTGACAAATGAAAGTGGCGTCTCTTCAATTCGTTCCGTTAAAAAGAAAACAACAAAACAAAGACATAAAGAAAATTTAAATGCAAATTAACATTATATCAGGCGCATGTATACTCTGTGCCTTCACTGCCTTCGATCAAAACCACTTAAATTAATAGACACATCATTCTCATTCATTTGGCTGATTATAACCAAGAGTTTTTTCTTTTCGATAATTCAAGCCAATCAATGTTGTATTTATTTCTATTCAATTGAATTATTATTGTACTTTTAGCTGCGGCCAGCGAGCGGTTCTGGCTTAAGTTCGTTTTAATATTTGTAGCAAGTGGCAACGTTGTCCGTTGATTCCGCTCACGGCCCACGAGTCGCGAGAAAGAATCGTTTGAATCGTTGGAATGTTGTCCGAACCGAAGGAAGGAAGGAAGAAGGGGAGAGGTGATGCTGTGGTTCGGATCAGTCGCTGACCTTGCAAGGAGAAGACGATGCGAGAACGCGGCGTTCCCAACCGCCGTTCTACCGGATGTGCCTATACAGGACCAAAAAGTCACTTAACCACTTTTTTCCAACAACAACCAACTTCACCGTCTCTTTGGTGTTCTCATGTAGGTACGTGTAGTTGTTATTCTACTGCATCAGCAGCTTCTTTGCTTCTTATTGCATATTGTGGTCTGTTTCTTTTTATATATATTTATCATCCGTGATTGCTTCAAGAAGAGTTCTTTCTTGCTTTACTTACTTATGCAGATCGTTTTCTTTCGTTACGAAATAAGAAAATCAAGCGAGACGAAAAATATCATATTTCAATTGGACTCTTAAAGTTAATTCTTCTGTATATGTATAGAATGAAGAACTTCAGCAGGAACATTTTCAAATTAAGAACAAAAGACCAAACAACGAAACAACAAGTTTATATTGGACTTGACTAATTAATTTATATGGATTGGAATTGACCAAACACCGTTAAAAAGTTAAATTATTTTGCCTTGCTTGATGCCTTGCTATTTAATTTATTTGTTTAAAAATCTCATTTGAAAATTTTCAGAATGCTACGAATTAGGAAGAATATCAACCAACCAAAGGTAGCAATTTTATATTGTCGCACTAAGTAATAAATAAATGGCATATTCAAACTGAAAAATTCATATATGGCAAATTGAATATGTATTTTTATTGCTTAATAAACTTAATAATATTACCCAATAATAGTTACATTTGCAATGTGCATTTCGAAACCGGGCGTATTTAGTTATTTTCATTAAAATTTCTATCTATTGTTTCTTTAAACAAGTTAATCCGAAAAAAAACTATTAATGAAAACAAAATATTTCTCTTATCACTATAAATAACTGATGAATTCATAAAATTTGCAATATTTACTTATTTACTTATGCAGTTTTTAAAACTTCCTGTTTTTATCTTTATCTTAATTGCGAAATTTTTCATGCAATAAAAAATAGCTTTGTCGCTTGTTCAAAGTTAAAAGTCAATTAGCAATTATGTAGTTAACCATCATAAGAACTATAACAAAACAAATTCCGCTTCCCCTTCCGCGATTTTATAACAGTCAACGTGATTATAAATTATGGAAATATTTATTACAACCTACGACTAGTGGGCATGTGAAGTTTACTTTTCCAATTTAAGTCACTAAGTGACTTACTGTAAATTAACATAAATAATAATTGTAGATACTAAAACTAAGTAAATTAATAATATACATCGTGTTCGTGGATATCATATATTATTCGTTACCCATGTTTTATTGGTTGAACTTATTTTTAAATTTTTGTTGCGTAATTGTTTGTAATTTAATTATGGAAAATTAAGTTTATTTTACTAGATGTCAAGTGGTGTCATTAAGCGTCTGGATAAACATTATTTACCTATACATTAATCGAATGTTGCTTATTGTATTAAAATTCGAGAAAAATATTTTTCAATTATTAAATTAGCTGCGTTTTATTGCACGTTAACTCACCAAACTGAAGCGAGTGAACGGTTTGAGGTTAAGTCAGAATTAATTTGCATTTAGCACGCGTTTTTGTGAAGATTTTTGCTTCTGAAACAAGAATTTTCGAAAAATACAACATAGATCGAAGTATTTTCGAACTGGCATGTTTTGTACCACCCCGGGTGTAACTTTCGTTCGCAATAAACCGCATCTTTTGATAAACTAACTTCATACTTTGAAATAGAGTCTACAATCCAGCATATTTTATCAAATTTATCACTTATTTTGTTTCTTTCACTGAATAAAGCGACTTATTTATTTCAATTCTTTTGACCTCACATATGAATGAAAACATTCCTAACTTCCTTAAACTCATCCTGAAAGGCACAAGTTTGTAAAAAGTCTAAAATCATTTTTATACATCGATTATAAATCAACTCAAACATTCTAAAAATGAGCTGAAAAAAAACTAGGAAAAGAAAAAGAATCAGAAAAGACGACTAAAATTGTGAGTTAGTGACCGATGAAGTATGAATCCGGGCATCGCATCATTATTATATTCTTGCATCATTTATCACTGATGGTATTGGACAAAAAGCGGAATAGAAATATATATATATAGTAAAAGTATAAGGAAAATGCATCCTACCATCACATCTCATCGTGACCGATGCATTTTCGGTTTAAAACCTATTGTTGATACCATTTGAATGGGCGGAGCACTCTGCTTTGCTTTATTTCCAACATTTCGAACAGTGGAACACAAAATCACAGTTCTTTGTCCGGCGGATGGAAAGGATAGAAACCTGCTTTCTTACTTGCTTGCATCCAAATGCAATTGGTGCACTTTGTTCAGTTCAGTTCAGACCATTATTTACCTGGAAGGTCTAGTTCAATACACACATTGACGTTTCAGAACGGACATGAAGTTGCGTGGACCGAAAATTATTGGGGAGAAAAAAAAAACTAGCAACTCAAGAGTGAAGAGCTGAAAGAAGCCCTTAACCATTTTTTACCTATACATTTGCCGGCTACGCATCGAAATTACGTGCACATTAGCGTGAAGTGGCCGAACGTTACAATTTTTATAATAACGAAGGCTAAAAGAATGATGTCGAAACGATGAAGATGAAAATGAAGAAATGAAACGGACGATGTGAGGAATGTGATGTGAGCGCCCTACGGTTGCAGCATTTTGGGCTTTGAGCAAGTTGCAATAGTTTCATCGTTTCATGCATTCTTGAGTTTCGTGTTGATGTGTTTTCAAGTGTGTGCAGGAAATGCGCTAATTATGTCTGTTAATTTTCGCATTCCGTAAAAATTCCTACAAATAGGAGCCACATTTATATACGAATGCAAAATCAAAAATTAACTTACTAGCTACACTCCGTAATAACTATAAGCATAATAAATTCCCACATTTCATTCCATATTCAACGTTGACAGTGAAGGCGAAATAAATACCATAAAGGCGTAGTTAATTCGTTGTGAATTGATTACGAAGCGTGATATGAGAAATGTACAAATTCGTTTTGAATTTACGATCGACAATTAGTAGAGAAGTACAATTACAGACTTGAAATAATTATTAAGCAAAATTAACCAGTTTTTCTTAAATTGTGATGTGACAACGGATGTTGGAGTTATTATAACAAACGACCGTAAACTTAAAATTATTGCAATCAACTTATAACAACAATTCAAACAAAACCAAAAGTTGACACGAACCAAAGAAGATTTCAGAGTTGATCTAAGAAGACCTAAGTCTAAGTTAATGAACTATCAGCGAACAGGCTTCTTCGCTCCTTATTTACTTTTTCTTAGTTCTTGGCATTTTATAAAATCTCCTCTTCACTCTGCAAGTTGTATAATTTCATTCTCTGTGTAGTAATGCTTGCAAGATGGAAGGTGGTTTGGTTACATGCGATGGATCGGAACGAAGTAAACCTATTTCTTGGCCTTCCTGTGCTTGTACCTTGTGCTTTTTTCATTTTTTTTTTGTACTTTGTACATCATTTTCTTCACTCATTTCATAACAAAAATGTTGCTACGCACGTTGTTATAGATACACGGCATTAACAATAACACCACAATGTCTAAAGGTTTAAAGTACTTATACACATCATCATACATCTAGAAATATAAAGAGTATAGAAGACACGAAAGCAACAACAGCAAGAACCGAACGACATATTTCCTCCGCGCACCGCTCATTATTTCTCGTCCTTCGGGCTTCAACAGTCACGCTGATTGCTGAAACCAGTTATGACTTCCGCTTTTATAGCTCGGCTGGCACTCTTAAGTCTGGATTAGTTCTTTGCAGCTATACTTTTACTGATAGCCACAGGTACTATTATCTGAATCCATATACTATACCTATATCTATATGTTTGTTACACGTCATATTACATAGTGCTACATGGTGCAGCCGTTACCGGAGATTATAATGATAGCTCGCCGCGAGATGACCGGCCGGCTATTATTATTTCTTTAGATGGTTTTATGTTCTGTCATGATTTCATGATTTATGCATGTTATGCTTGATCTGCTGCAGTCATATAATGCTCTGAGATTCGGATATACTACCGTCCGGTACCGGGGGATGATAACCAATAAAAACCAAACAAATAAATCAAAACTAATAACGAAAGAGTAAAATGTGATAGAAAAAGTTTTGCCGGACCAAAGTATGTCTGATGCTGATCTAAATATCTTCCTGGCAGATTACAATAAAAATAGATTTGTATACTCTTTAGTTATTGGGATTGGGACACTTCTTAATTCATTTCAAATCCCAATTTATTTTTTAATAAAATATGTAACAGCGTCATCATATGAACTATGAATTTGATGAATACCTTCTAGTCCCAGTTCTATTTACCCTAAATAGTTGTAAGTTGTTGTATCTTGGGTGGCGCAGGTGGGTAACTCAAACAATATTCCTATATGCTGACATTCAACATGTGTGTATACTCTATTTCTATTCAAAACTATTTGATTGTCGAATTGTGTGTACGGACTTTTGTGCAATCGCCATTTATACTTAAGCTATACGAATAGAAAGAAGCATTAGAAGCGCCAGGTTTCGTCATAAGACCAGGAATTTGATAGGGTCTCGGGTCGTTCTTTACTTTTGGTAAGTATATTGAAAAGAAAGACCAGTACACACACACATTTAAATCTGTGGGAACCTGTGGGAACTTTACTTGAATGACTTCAATTTGGCGCGAATCGAACGTTATATTTTTTCATCTTACTTAAGTTCCTGAAGACTGAACGACTGAAGTCTATTCATATTGAAAATTTCTCCCCCAACTAAATAGGTAATATTGTAAGAGCAAAGCAAAGACAGGTATAACGTGGGAGGTATTTTTTTAACATATATCAGATAATGCGACTACGACCCAAATAAGTACGAAACCCTTAAAGTTCCTTTCAGGTTCACGTAAAGGCAAAGGGCGAAAGAACTGATACATAAGTCATCCATCCACATACGAGTATGTACCTACTATAATTATGACGCGCGCAACTCCAACAAGTAATAAATATATTTTTGAAAAGAAATTGCCTTAGCAACAAGGAGAAAGGGCAATCATAATAATTATAGAAATTATTTGTTAATCTATACTTACTACAAGTACTACCTCCTACAAAGTTAACTAAGTTTCAGAAAAATATTTCACTTTTGATATATTTTCAAACAGCATCAGTGAACGGGTTTAAATACAATGTAATTAGAGAAATATTTATTAATAAAGGAAGCAATCACTTAAGAAGAATTGAGATTTGAGTTACAAATTAAAACTCCTCCTGATGCGTGGTTGAAGTCCAATGTAAGTATCATCAACTATAATATCACGACACGACGAAGCGCAACAGGTGAACGGAAATAACTGAATGATCAAGAGATCTGTGCTCTAATCCAGTGCTTCTCAATCTTTTTTTTTCCTCACGGTACAATTTTAATAATTTAAAAATTTGGCGGTACACTAGCAATAAGATTAATTTAAAGAAAATTGTACTTTGTCCCTCAAGAAGGTAGAACTGATTGAACTGTTTGTCTGACGCTCTTGTGTTTAGGTAGGGTATTCCCAGAGTGGCGGGGCCCACTTCAAGAATCTCGTGGCACATTAACAGTGGTTGAGAATCACTGCTCAAACTTGGCTCAAACCATATAATAGCATCGAGCATCATCGTCGATATAAATTATTAACCATCGTATTTGCCTCGGAGGAATGGATGTAAGTAAGAATGAACGGTCGAACGGACGAAGCCTAAAGGAAATTCCTAAAATCTTTAATATCGGCGAGCATCCGGTTGTTCAAGCGCGTCGGCAGTATCCATGCTATGAAATAAATCACTAAGTACCTATATAATTTTATCATAAAACAACTAAGAGGCTAGCTTGAGATTAAAACGAAAAAGTTGGAGAAACAATAATCAAAAGAAACTGAAAAGATCTTTTAATAAATTTAAAAAAAAACATATGTATTCAGAAATTTTGAATTGAGAAAATTCGAAATTCTATTAATATCTATAATAATGTTATAAGATTCAAAGAAAACAAATCAGCTGAAATAATAAAGTGAGGACAACCCATAGAGCAAGTGAGCTCATCTGGTTGCATGCATTCATGCGATTGTCAACCTCGTATTGAAGTTCAGTCCATGCAATTTACTTTTGCAGTTTCATTTTATCATACACTTGCGATTAGGAGTTGCAACCAACCAAACTGCAACATGAATGTTGTTTAAAGTGTCATTATAACTAAGTGAGGTTAAAAAGTCTAGTGCTGCTAACTTCAGCATGTGCGTTTAACTTTCGCTGGGAAGTAATGAATGTTCGTAAAGACTCGTTTTCAGCGCCTGTAACTTGTGCGTATTTGTTTATTTTCCGTAGTGGTCGTAGAAAAACTCTTTTTCTTCCCGGCGGTTTGTAGTTTGTTTTTGTTTCTTTAATCGCAATCTACAATCTTAAGATTCTTAAGACTGAAGGTAAGAGATCAGCATTAATTTTAAAGATAAAAATAAGTTTCTTAACGCTCGTGTAATAGATTTGTCTTCCCTTCGAGTTTTATAGTCTGTGGTTTGAATCACGACTTCGGCACCAATGATTTGTCGTCGTTGCGTAGACTTGTACTTGGAAGTCAAGTGCGAGAACGTAATATGTAAGTATATAAGAGGAAATAAGTGATAAATAAAACTTTGTAGACGCTGTAGCTCCACATAGTTGTGAAGAATGTGGTAGTTTCGGTTTTCCAGTTCCAGTAAGTCTTCGGCCCGGACTAGGGATGTGGATAAATTATAGATTCCGATGGTATTACTGCATTAGACTAGCACCGGAAATGCGTTCGTATCGTGGAGACGAAATAAAGGTCGGTGATTAATTTCCCATACTCTATAATACTGTAGCAAGAATGTAGATTGTAGAAGAAATAAATTTCAAGAAAAAAAATAAAGAAAAGTTAAGAAAAACTAATTACATCGCCTTCTTTACTATTTATTGCGTCTTTTTCTATGCGGTTTGGCTTTCGTCTTTCGGTGAAGATTTCCTCTTTGTCTACTTAACTTAAATTTTAGTGGAAACACGTAACTTTAATTTTGGATGCAAGAGCGTATACAATTCGAGCGGCGAGAAACGAATTACGAACCGAAAACTATTGATTAATGACGAAATTTTCGAGATTGTTTGAGACGATAAAAATTTGTTGCGTCTCTTAAAACAGCTCAATGCGTTGCCGTTGGAATGGGATAATTCCTATTCCTAACAACCATAAAAACTCACATATCTTCAATACTATCTGTTTCAAGAAAAATCTTTTGAAATTTTTCATATTTCCAATGAATATGTGTATTTTCTCTATAAACGGAGGACAGACAAATTTCTTAATCACACGGTATTTTATTAAATAAAACGACAAGTTTCTGGAAATTTTATGTTGCAACGGCAACCGACTTTCGATTTTTTATTTGAAGACCCTCAAGTACTTTTTGGCTGAGTCAAGAGTGTATGTTCAGTTCAGTTCAAGTGGTTCTTTCCTGTAGGTTTTACGTCGTTTCACATTCACATATCATCACGTGTTTGTTTTTTTTTCTTTGCTCAGCTTCAAACTTTGTTGTTGTTCCTTATGTTCTAGCCACAAGCTGATTCCTAGTATTTTAAATGACAACAACTATGATGTATGAATTTTAATTTCTTCTTATGCTCTTTTCCATATCTATACTCTTGACCAAAAGCGAATATTAAATATATATATAATAAATCACAACTAATATAAGAATATTAACAATTCGAATTCCACTTAAGTCTTAAGACTTCCGGTTCTATACATAAAATAACAGTACTATTTAAGTATATAAGCATTATAATAAGAATAAGTGTTTGTTTAAGTAATGAGAATGCATGAATGCATGCATGCATGCATGCGCAACAACCGGGAGACAACCAACAACGCACGTGTCATATTTACACAGAAAATTCGCAATATTACATTTAATTATGTGCAGATAGTAATGTTTCATGCTTCGTTTTTGCATTAACACGTAATTGAATTTTATCATATTGTAAATGTATTTTGGCGGTCATTTTGTGTTAGTTTGGTTGCATAAACCAACATAAAATATTTATTTTTCTTATTTCTTATTATGTACAGAATTAAAATCAACAAAATTTTATTTGTTATACTTTCGTTTCTAATTTTTCAAAAATGCGGGTGCTGGTGCTATTACCCGTTGGCCTCATTTCATTCATTATACATAGAAATTTGATATTTTTATTTATCTTTCTAGCTAGATGATATGCACTAAGTAATGTGAAGTAAATTAAAGTACATTTCGTATGTTCGTTTAAACTTTAAAGTTAGTTAGTTCACCGTTCAATGAGATGAAAACGGCGCGTTAATTACAAAACGCCACAGTGCAGTTGGACGCGAACGCAAACATTTGCGCGGTTCCCATCATCTCATCTCACATTTATTAACGAATATGTTCAAGTATAAGTAGACGAGTATCTATATGCATAGCTCAATGAATTAACCATGATGAGCAACGAACAAAGAGAGGAGTGTAAGGAGTAAGAAGATGATGCGCCCGCTGTTTCTGAGGTTTGAAATTTTAACTTTAACTATTCAAACGAACGGTCTCTGGTTATTATCGAACAACACAACTAAATACCTTAATATATTAAATGCAGAGTTGGATTTACTTAAAGCACAAAAGCCAATCTGCCAATCTGTGGTAAACATTCCCCACCTACAATTAGCTTTTATAATAAATTAAATACGGACCTGTATTCCTACATTTTTAAGTTGCAACTTAAGTCTACATGAAGTAACACCTACGACCTTTTAAGCAATTCAGGACAATTACATAATCGATGCGTTCGTTCGTTATTATAAAATTGTGCCACAGCGCGAGTTGCGTTCATTATATTCGTTATGCGATCTTTATCCCTATACGAAATGACTCGCTACTATTCAGCCATAACATCGAATTATGTTGTCGTGTTATGTTGAAGTAGCTCACCAGCATGCTTAATATGAAGTTGCTTGATTCGTTCGAGCTCGAGGGACATGAATGAGTTGAACTTTTATTTGTTATTGCTTGTGGTTTCGTTCTTTTGTGTAACCAGATCTCTCGTTGATTATTCATATTTGAACGTCGTGTACTTACTTACATAAGATATTATTAAAACATCTATGGCTATGGCATCGTTGTATGTATCGATGAGCATCATTTATGTAAATTATTCAAAGTTCATAACATTCAAATCCTTTTGTTTCTCTTTGCTTTGTATTTGAATTTTTACGAAATTTATTTAAAACAGTTACGTGTTGCCCGTTGGGAAATGTAAGTGATGATAAAATGCTATGACATAATTAAATATTTAATTAAGAACTTGAAAAATTTATATGCAATTAAAATAATTACAATCAATTCATCAGATATTAGAAAATTAAACATTCAATTGACGTCCTCGTCCAACATGTAAAACTTGTACACTTGTTGTAACAGTACAGTTTGTTTGTTGTTCCTTATTGTTTCCCCCGCCCCGCCAGCTCGTTGCTCATTTCTTGCTAACAACTAACAACTACTCCAAACTCACAACAAGTAACAAAGTTCGTGCCTTGAATATCATACATATCCATAAATTATACCGTGAAAATCATAATCTTATTTTTAACGAAATCGAACGTATTTTGTTGTATGGAAATGTTACAATGAAAGACACGGTATATTGATACGATACACCTTCTGGTTTTCTTTACAGCACTTAGTAAGTACCTTACTGTCAATATGCATACACATTTCTTTCTTGAATGTAACTTGTAACAAGTCTATGTGTATATGTATGCAATATTTCTATCTAAATATCTTCTCCAATCTCAAATTCTGAAGAGTGAGTACTTAAGTATTACATTTATGCATGTGGCGTAGTAGTAAAAAGTATGCGGCTACCACACGTTATTGGAATATTAAAATATTTCCAGATTCTCGTGACTGTCAGAATATGGAAGTGTTTCCCATCATATGCCATACTTAGGTATATGCAAATATATTTACAGAGAGCGAGTTATCTTTCTGTACAATTTATATTTTTATATCAAAATGGGAATGACAAAGAAATTGTAAGAAATCTAGAAAGTGAAACAAACCCTAAAATTAATAGTAGGGAATGTGGAACAATAAAAAATGTAATGCGTAGTAAAGGTGCGTTTACAATTGCGTGTTTTGCTTGCGATGCGACTACTTTGTTCACCTTTCATATGAAAATTCGGTGCAAACGTACGAGAATTGTAAACGTACCCATAAGATAATACCGCAAGGTGCCCCTACTGGTTAATCAACAAATATCTGTTCGAAACACCTAGGCCTAGGAGGCACAAAAAATTA
Source organism: Liometoxenus newtonarum (assembly GCA_030264535.1). NCBI lineage: Eukaryota > Metazoa > Arthropoda > Insecta > Coleoptera > Staphylinidae > Liometoxenus > Liometoxenus newtonarum. The sequence continues at coordinate 15,424 of JARJEB010024237.1, forward strand.
GAAAATATATGCAGATTTTGTAACCAATTTTTCTAAGTATAATAAAAACGAGGTAAGAAGTACTTGTAACTTGCCAGTCATAAATATAACCAAGTGATGTTCAGGTAAGCACTTACTTAAGAAACTATGAAATACTTAACACGTTAAATCCTCATGGGTACATACAAATATCAAAGAAACTATATATCTACATACTGTGTGCTAAGCAAAAAAGGTGTAGTTCACTTTTATTCTTTTATAATAGAAGTAAAAGCCAAATGGAACGAATATCGAAAGTTATCAACCCTAGGAACCAAACTGTGATTTTACCGTTTTTATTTGTGAAAGTATTTAACTGGCACAAACTTCAGAAAACATACAAATTTATGAAACAGATCTGTTCCAACATATGGTCAAACCGGTCCCGTATCGTAAGACGCATGCGTAGTGCATTTTAAGGGTTCCAACACAATACCGAAGCGGTACGTAAGTACGAAGACGAAAAGTTTGTTGTTCCAAAAGTCAGTTCGAACAGTCAAATGTTCGAATTTTTTTGACGCTGACTACAATTTCGTATTACAACTAAGAATATAACCAAAATACGGGAAATTCGAACATCACGAACGCGATCAATTGCTTCACCATTAAATTCATATCGTATTTCACTGAACAGAAAAGCAAGTGATCCGCTCACTGATTTGCCTGCGGTATTCGCCACACCCGCGGCGTCGCCTGCATCGGCTAAATCTAAGGTTCCACATACGTATATGTAGCTCTCAGATGGATAGTGAAAACATCTTGATGCTGAATTTCAATCCTTACCTCATCCGAGATGCCAAAGTAAGGTGATCGGGGCTGATATGAATGAAATTCCCGTTTAATGATATCTTTATTAAAATTTTAGAACAATCATCATATTTTCCCATTCCAACATAAAACAACTACGAACCGATTTCGGACTGGTACATATACATATAGGTACAGTATGCATTAAACCAATTCATTCATCAGTTCCGAACTGTGTGTTGGAACAAAGCTAGTACACTTATTTTTTTCCTGAATACCGGGTTTGATTTTGTATGAAAAGACAGTTACGAGTGGTGTATTGAGATGAACAGTAAACGGTGAATTATTAACGCATTTATAGATTTCAAGCCTTGTTGTAAGTATTGGCTATATCTAAAAGTTGGAATAATAAAATTTTAATGCTTGTACTTCTTCATACCGAAGATACACCAAAATACCAATTAGTTCATAATAAACACTCACTACCAATAGCTGTATCACTACCCAAACGAATAAGATATATCGATGTCGTTTTTAACAGCATTATTGCATTATAATTACATCTAATAGCAAATAGCAAAGTAAAGTGCTAAGATAGTTAGACATTTAATATCTTTAAAACAATATAATTGCTAGTTTTATACATTTATAGTACTGCTACTTAAATTTAAATACCATTTGATGCTAAGCTAATAATATATCATATAAGTACCAGTACCAGATCAGAAGCAACAGGCTGTAGTTATCAAATTTTTACTTCATTAGTAATAACATTTATCTCGTAAATCTTTAAACTCCATAAATCAAGCCCATTTATTTGTGAACTTCTAATAATTCAAAAAATAGCACAAGCTCTGAAATGTTTAAGAGTTGTAAAAAGTGCAAAAAAAGAGACAAATAGTTTAGGAACGAAAAATACTTTAATCGGTATTTTAAGTTCTTGGTTAGACGAACCCGGAAATAATCAATGAGAATGGGAATGATTTATTAAAGCGCATAAATATTCGCGACTTCCTCGTTCGGTTCGGATATACGTACTTATAATACAAGCACCAATCCATGAGTAAACATAGACAAAGTACCGGTACCGGTATTATAATAGGGAATTACGGACTGAAGGCCTACAGCTTTTCAACCTGTTCGATTTCGCGTTTACATTTACATTTTTCTAATAGAAGATCAAAAAACCAACAAAAAATAGAAAGAATTCAGAATAGGAAATTAAATTAGAAATGTTGGCTATTTCGAATTGCAATTGCTACTAAACAAACAAATATTATTCAATTAATGTTGTGTTTAAGATTTTTATGAAAATCCGTTTTTTTCAGTTCTCTTCCAAATTGCAATTAATTCTCAAATTGAGGACTCGATTATTATCTAACATGCGTTCATCTTCCAGCTCAGGCTTGAAGCACATGATGTAAATGCATATATAAGTATGTCTGACGTAAGAGAAGGAACAATCTATAAACTGGAGTTTGCTTTGCATTCGCTGAATCAATAATAATAAAAAAATCGTCCGCATGTACATTTATTGTACAAATCAACTTGTATAGTATATAAGAAATCGAGTTATGTACAATTACAACTTATGTTCTCGTCAGTCTCGCACATTATGCAATATTACGTAAAGGAAAGGGAAAGTAGAGCGCGTCCCGCATTCGGAACTTTACTAGTTATTCTTCCGGGCCGGGTAACCGGTACATGACCCACAATATCCGTGCGAAACCGCTCATAATAATAATTATAATAAGCGAACGTTGCGGGTATGTTGTCGTAATTCATTATGCTCGACGCGTTCTCTTTAACACCAGCAACAAGCAACTCATAGAACTCATAGTCAGTCATATGCTTATGAACACGTTTGCTTCACTGGAGATACGTGCGTTCACCTATAACTAACTAAAACTATACCTAGTGAATTTCATACTGACTTGAGACTTTTCATATAATTTTTAAACTATTTATTCGCTCAAGATTTTGAAATAGACAACTTCTCGTGATTCATTTATTGTACGAGTAATTCGATTAGTGACTTGACTTGTCTTGAAATTACGAAGGTATTTGCGATTGGAGCAAATAAACACAACTTTTATTGAAAAATGAAACGAAATTTCCCAATTTATTTGAAATATAAGAATTGTCTCTAAAAAAAATCAAAGAATGCCAAAGACGTTCAAATTACTTCCGGTTAAAACCAGCACGCTCGAAAATTTACATGTACTGATAGAGTACAATGAAATAAACAAATAACGATTCGCCTTATCCATTTATCAATAAATTGATAAATGAAGAACAATGGTCAATAACCAAATAACTAATCACCTTATTAAGGTGAAAATTAACAATATTTCCTTTTCTTCCGGCATCCGAACAATTCTTATAACAGAACAATGTACAAAGAATAAGAACAAAGCATGGATTGTGCCTTGTGTTTTTTCTAACACATAATGCTTGAATTCTTGTCTCGTTATAGGCATAAATTATAACAATTTGCATTGACTATTGAATAAATTCCAAAAGTAAATGGTCATTTAAGTACAATGTATAGTAATTTATGGCATAAAAAGCCAACGAGTAAGCACCAGATTAAAAACTCACCTTCCTGCAGTTCCTTGTTCCTCCAGCTTCAGATGCTCCGCGACTCTCGGTAAGTACCAAGCGCAGACATAAAACGTTTTATTGCTCGTTCACTCAGCGGCCAGAAGTTCTTACGAAGCAGTAAAAATATGTTTCGAGATCCTGTTCCTGGAAATATTCATACGTTATCTTTATGTGTTCTTTGCTCATGTTCATCGTTCATGCATGTATTGGTCGGCATAGGTGTGTACGCTGTATTTGCTTTAGCATAAGTTTGTAATCTTTAATGTAATTGTAAACCTGCGACTACGACTCCTGCGTAAGTACCACGTTACCACGTATCTTCGTAAGTAAGCTAAGTTCATAATGATTTGGAGTTTCTGTTGTGTGCGCGCGATATTATCTTTGTGTAACCCACACAAAATTGAATATGTACACATCTCGAAATGAAATGGAACTTAACAGGAAACGACGGCTGACAACAACTCTTGCATTTCGATCAGACTCAATTCAAACTTGTGGTTTGCTTTTATCGATGCCTCGACGAGTGGTTCACGATTGCATTGGCATGAATTGCTTGGATATTACGACTAAACGACCAACGTTGATTGAATATGACGAGTATGTTTACCGAATTTGGTCAGTTGGTCCACAAAACGAAGCTATACGTGGAATTGGTACCAACACATGTTGCATATGAATGCAAGACTTTGTTTGCGGAAGTGCAAATTGCCCGAAACCGTTTACTTAATGATAATATATATTTCCAATTAAAGTTATGCGTTAGATTTGTTTCAATTTTGTCATTTTGTGTATTTATTGTTGTTTACTTATTACTTACTTACTACTTGAGGTTGACACTTGTTGCTCGCGACTTAAAACGTGTTGAATCTTGAAATCTCTGCTTGGAATCAGGATCACATTTTCATTGCACGTTGCAACGAGCTGACGTTGTTGACACATGACGAGACGAGTGACACTCGTTGAAGGTGGTTCATAAAATGGTAACAAACTGCATCTTAGCGACATCTAAGAATTAAGGCAGAACTATACTCCAACCTGTAAAGAATATTCGGATTTTGGGTACGTTTTTTTGGTCCCGTCCGCTAACTTCTGGAAGACTGAATGACCGTTTTTTTTGCTACGGAATACTCATTTCGGTTTATACTTTTTGCACCAGCTCGAGAGACCGTGCAACCGGAAGATTAAACAGTGGGAGAATGCTTTCGCTGTTTTTACATATCTTGTTTTGATGTTATCGATGAAATTGTTGCAAATACATTAGAAATAATCAGCGTTGTGTTGTGATGTATTCATGTCATGCCGAATTATAATACGTTAGCGTAGTGTATAGTTATTAATAGGTAGGTGGCAGAACAACAACCAACTTCCCCCACTCCTGCTAAAGCCGGTTTGTGTAGCTTTGCGCATTTTTGTTCTTACAATTCCACAATCTTCCTTCCACTTGTTGGACGTCACCAAAAAAACGTACCCTTGGTTATGACATTGAAATTACATATCCCTAACGGTAACAGGAAAAATGTAAAAATGTCCCATAAATAAATATAATCAACAATTATTCAAATTTTTGATTTTTACAGTTTCACAAACCTACAAACGAAGTTTACAGTTTACAGCTCAGCATAATTCTACAATTAGCTTTAGCGCAAGATAAAACTTATAATGTAAATTTGTTGCAATTTTATATCAATTAACAACTTATAACAATTTTGTACGGTGCAATTATGTATATTGTAACAAACGATACTGTCTACGTTCAGCATGAAACATCCAACTCGTTTAACAATTTTTATCATTGTAAATTGGAATGGAACAATTGTAGTTTGGTATGTAGAATCGGTGAATCATGTGGGTGCCCTCACGCTGGCCTGCCAACTTGGTAAGTTCCTCATGCCCATGAATAAAACATTTATCACTAACGACACCAACTAAATTACAACTTACAACGTTCATTATTATTATACGTTCGATTCCTTCGCATCATGCGTATTGAACCCAATAATATTTAACATATTTATTTAGTGCCTACACGTGCTTCAATTTCAACGCGCTTCCACTTCCAACTTTCAATTTAATTCCTAAATTTTATTATTTTCTCACTGCGCTCTAAGTTCTAGCTGCAGGCTCGTTACTACTGACATTTTATATTAATCTAATTGAACTATTAGAGTATAAATTAGACGGAACTATCGCAAATGACAAAGAATGAAGGAGTTAGATTATGAATTATAAGACCATTGAAAATAGTAGGATCGTAGGATGAAGTAGCAAACAGGAAATAAAATAAGTACATTGCCCTCAAAACGTTTGAGTATATTTTGTTAAGGGTCCCACACATTGTCAGATTAATTGCAGAAATTGATCAGTCCACAGAAATTGCCCCCCCCCCCACACACAAAACAAACACAAAACACAGACACACATCAGGTCAAGATTATCTGACAATGTGTGGGGCCCTTTACACTTTTTTTTTAAATTAGATACATTTTTGTGGGTATTAATTATTATCATCATCTAAACTGAAGTAAATCACATTTATAAATTTAAAGTTAAAAGGAAAAGGAACTGTTAGAAATGTTAATATGCATTTTTTAAAGTAATAATTAATATTGTAAAAGTAATTAATTCGTTCTCCATGCCATTCTCAATTCAATGATTTCTTCACTTCATATACCAGGACATTCGTTAAATATTTCCATCCGATCGCGCCTTAAATCGAAATATGTTGCTTTATAGAATATCCAGGTAGGCCTATTGCCTTGAAAGTTGAAACTGATGTGTTCAATACAGCCTTCTAATATTTTTTTCATGCCATCCACAACCATTCCAACTATTTCTATTTCACTTTTTTTTTGTTAAACCTTTTGCAGAGTTATATGGCACGTTAATGTGACGTTAAATCATAAAACCTAACGAATTAGAATTACAATTAGTATATATCTAACTAACTAACAGCATTAATGACTAGAGTAATAACGACTAGGACTGTTTTCTTATTCCAAATGTTGCAATCCTATATGGTATCTATTAAAAATTAAAACCTATAAGTACGCTTATAACCTAAGGAAAGGCCAAAGTGCTATGATTCCTTATGGATAAGTATTTAGTAATTGATGTTCATGTCGAAATCTTCTTTTGGGAGTGAAGTTTGATAATTGAGGCCATCGAAACGTGATGGGTTGGAATATTCATAAGTTTGCTGTTCGGTTTCTGCTTGATAATAATCATAACAGTAATGGATCTAAAACATAAATAAGTAATCGTTCATACAGCTCAACTAAAAAAAACTTACATTTTGACAATTGTAATCGTTCAATAACTCCTGCAAGTTGTGAATGTAGTCAATGGCGTATTGTAAGGTCTTCACCTTGCTGATTCTCTTCCCTCTATAAAGAAAAAGTAATAAAAAGATCAAAATATGTAATTGAAAACTACACATTTTGTTTCATTATTCCTTCAAAATCTTCAATGAGTTTTCAAGCATTTGCTTTTTCGTAGAAGATGATATTTTTGCTTTTATTTATCTCTTATTTCTACAACTCCTACTCATCTTACCTGTTATTGTCGAAAGGCACTGCTTTCCGCAATCTCACGAAGGCACTATTGACGGCATGCACTCGTCGACGTTCGCGCGCGTTACGTTTGGCGACGACCTGCGGTGGTTTGTCTCTATGCGGCACGTGAACATACTTTCCATTTCCATTCTTTCCGTTTCCATTTCTTTCAATCTTTAAAAGATTCATGCGTCCAGATGTAAGATCAAGTTGTTCATTCTTCTGGCAATTCATTTCGCGCAATGGTTTCGAACTTTCGGACAATTTCAATGTCATCGAAAGTCTGGACTCGTGTTCTTCCGCATGAATTGATGCAACAGAAGGAATTGAAGATGTTGATAATACTGATGTTGAAGATATTGAGGAAATTCGAGATCGCACATCGTCCTCTTTGTGCACTTGCCATGATGATGGTTCGTCTTTTGGAATCCAATTGTAAAACGACATTTTTTAAAGATTTTTTATTCGTTTTGTAGTATACCTTCATCAGATCATGTTACTTAGGCAATTATTGCACCTTTTTTTGCAGCCATTTGATTTTGTTTGCTTTCAATAAGCACTTGAATAGAGAAACACGAGAATTTTGTGACTTGGTGGTTCTGCTGCTATAGTTCGACTGACTGAAGAAGGTATCATTATCAAATAGGTAGGTTGGTTTTTTGTAATAACAAATTCACCCGAACCCGGACCCGCATATACACCTGGATGAAGAGTAAAACACTCCAAGGTCTAATTTAACTGATAGGAGGAGTTGTTGGTTGGTATCATCGACACCAAAACGACGCGTGTTATTATTTACCATTTAATTCCTTATGGTTTTGGGTTTTGGCTTTTAAAAATAATCAGCTGCGTAAAAATAAACTCGTGGCAGACTCGTGCCTTACTAGAGTTACTATCAAAAGATGAAAACAAACACCGGGTTGGGGCAAAATGTAAATCGTAAACCCGTCAGTTCTTTATTATTATTAATAATCGTTTAGTCATACTCATACCTTCGGTCAGAAGGTCTTCCTCGTTCTCCAAACTGTTGGAGATCGTTCAGGGTTATTATAACATTATAAGTTTAAGGTTTGGTCATGGGGTGCAGCGTGCAGGCAGATGTATTTTTCAAAAACAAATCGAAACGTACGAAACACGTGGTTGTTTCAAAAATAATATGCAGATAACATCATATAATCATCTTCATTGATAATCTTTGATGCTTAGGGCTGAACACACCTGGACAACGTTTAATTAGGCTACTTAACAACTATTCATGAAAATTAAATTGGCCTTTCGTCGAATGCCTTTTCCACGAACATGAAATAAAATGTAACACAACACAACCCATATAAATCGGTACGGATTCACAACGCACAACTTTCCGACCATAATACACTTTGATTTTGGAGAACTCGTCGTTCGTAAAACGATCGGAAGAGGAAGTAAATGAAAACTACCTATATTTGGTTAACTTTACTTTGGCATTGCACTTCCATTTTGTCGATCGAATGCATTGTGTTTTGGGTTGGGTATAAACAAATTTTGTTTCGTGTGTGTTTTGTTAGCACAAGCCCTGCAATTGAAAACCAAAGAGAAATCCCGAATGAACCGTTTCGCATGGCATGCTGTTTATCAAAAATGATTTGAATAATTCGATTAACTTACCGCTTTTTCTGCTTGGAAGAATTTGTGGAGCCAATTTGCAAATAATTATTCAACACAAACACTTCACGAACTGATACTTGGCGATGGCAGCATGCAGACTCTAATAAACAAATTTTGTTTCAATAAACACATTTTTCTTATTTAGTAGCCGTGGCGACATCTAGTAAGCAATAGATTATTTACCATAAATTGCCACGTTGCCTGATGTTACTCATATTCAAAAACGTTAGTGAGGTTAATTCAATTTTTGTTCGTATTAATTGAAATCAAATTGGTCAACCGAATTTAAATAATATTAAGTATATAAGTTTTAAAGTTAACATATACATGGCGATGGGAGACTCTAATAAACAAATTTTGTTTCATAAACACATTTTTTTCCTATTTTGCAGCCGTGGCGACATCTAGTAAGCAAAAGTTTATTTACTAAAAATTCCCCATGCTTTGTAACCTTGCAGTTTTTGACGTTATTATTTACCATTATTTTATCATTATAATTATACTGTTTTATTATGTTATATTAAAATTATATCCCAAAACAGGAAAGATATACATTTGAATAGATATTTTTGGGGGTATTTAGCAGTTTTTAAAGCGGCATCTGACGGGGTAAACTATCATACTGCTGGCAACACTGCCCACGTTGCCTGACGTTACTCACATTCAAAAACGTCAGTGAGGTTAATTTCTTTTCGCGTTTGTTGAAATAATTAGACAACCGAATTTAAATAAAATTAAGTATATAACTTAAAGTTAAAATATTTATGCCCCAACATGGTAAGACAATTTAAACCTATCAATTGTGCATGTGTTTTCGTTAATTTCAGTTTTTTTAAAATCTGTTTTCTGATGTAATCCATCAATATGCTAACTCAGCCAATATTGAAGTGAATATTTAATTTTTAGGCCTCAATTGAAAGGAAAGGCACATTCAAAGTCGAGTTTCTTCAAAAAATAGAAGAAGCAATCCAAGAACGATGGCAAAAAGAGAAAATCTATGAGTCAAATGCACCAAAAACAGCACGCAAGAGTGTGGACGAGAAGTTCATGTGCACGTTTCCTTTTCCTTACATGAATGGAAGGCTACACTTGGGACACACATTTTCGCTATCGAAATGTGAATTTGCGGTGCGTTATCAACGCCTTCTTGGTAAGAAAGTCCTTTTTCCCTTTGGCTTTCATTGCACTGGCATGCCAATTAAGGCCTGTGCGGACAAACTGAAACGGGAAATGGAACTGTACGGCAATCCACCAAATTTCCCCGATGAAGAACTTTCGCCTGTTCAGATCGAAGAGAAGAAGGATGTGATACCCAAGGATAAAAGCAAAAGTAAGAAGAGCAAAGCCGTCGCGAAAGCTGGCTCAACAAAGTTCCAATGGCAGATTATGCAGAGTATTGGAATGGAAGACGCCGAGATTTCTAAATTCGCCGAGTCTGATTACTGGCTGGACTATTTTCCACCGTTGGCAGTCAAGGATTTAAACAGTATTGGTATCCATGTCGATTGGAGACGTACTTTTATCACGACGGATGTGAATCCTTTCTTCGACTCGTTCGTCCGGTGGCAGTATATCAGACTCAAGGAACGAAACAAGGTAAAAATCGTTTTTTTTTTGTTTGTTTGTGATCTCTCTATTCGATGAAAATTTGTGTTGGCAGGTTCAATACGGCAAGAGATACACAATTTATTCACCAAAAGATAATCAACCGTGCATGGATCATGATAGATCATCTGGGGAAGGAGTAGGGCCGCAGGAATACACTTTAATCAAGTTGGCATTGCTGAAACCGTACCCAGCAAAGTTATCTCAAGTGAATAAACCCATCTTTCTAGTCGCCGCAACATTACGACCGGAAACCATGTATGGTCAGACGAATTGTTGGGTCCGCCCGGATATGCGTTACATTGCTTTTGAAACGAAATCGGCGGAGATATTTATTTGCACAGAACGCTCTGCACGGAATATGTCCTACCAAGAATTCACCAAGACGCTTGGCAAATTCAATATTCTCGTTGAACTCAAGGGTGAGGATCTTCTAGGTTGCACTTTAAAGGCCCCCATGACGAGATACGATAAAATCTACGCCTTGCCCATGTTAACCATCAAAGAAGATAAGGGTACAGGTGTCGTGACCAGCGTGCCATCGGATTCCCCTGATGATTACGCAGCCCTAGTCGATTTAAAGAAGAAACAGCCATTTAGAGAGAAATACGGTATTAAAGACGAGATGGTTTTGCCCTTTGATCCCTTACCTATCATTGAGCTCCCCGAATATGGTACGTTGCCTGCGGTCTTTCTCTACGACAAGTTGAAAATTCAGAGTCAAAATGACAGGGACAAGTTGCTCGAAGCCAAAGAAATGGTTTACCTTAAAGGATTCTATGATGGCGTGATGCTTGTTGGTGAGCATAAAGGTAAAAAGATTCAAGATATCAAGAAGAATGTGCAAAAGGCTCTTCTTGAGAAGAAGGAAGCTGTGATTTACTACGAACCTGAGAAAACGATTATCTCTAGATCGGCTGATGAGTGCGTCGTAGCGCTTTGTGACCAATGGTATCTGGATTATGGTGAAAGCCAATGGAAGGCGCAAGCTGAAAAATGCCTTGCTTCCATCAACTGTTACCATGAAGAAGTTAGAAAGAACTTTTCAGCGTCGCTGGATTGGTTACACGAACATGCTTGTTCGAGGACGTATGGTCTTGGAACTAAACTGCCTTGGGATGAACAGTGGCTCATTGAATCTTTGTCAGACTCAACGATTTATAACGCGTACTACACCATTTCGCATTTTCTTCAAGGTAACAGTTTCAGGGGAGATAATCCCAATGCGTTGGGTATCAAAGCCGAGGATTTAACTCCCGAAGTCTGGGATTATATCTTTTATAAAGAGAAACCGTATCCGAAATGTAATATCAAAAAGGACAGTTTGGACTTGATGCGGAGAGAATTCGAATTCTGGTATCCAGTGAACGTCAGAGTTTCCGGTAAGGATCTGATCCAGAATCACTTGACGTATTATATTTACAACCATTGCGCTATGTGGCCTGAAGATGAAGGCATGTGGCCATCGGGTATCCGTGCAAACGGTCATCTTCTGCTAAATTCCGCGAAAATGTCAAAGTCCGAAGGCAATTTCTTAACTCTTCATGAAGCCGTGAAAAAGTTCAGCGCAGACGGGATGAGACTCTGTCTAGCGGACGCTGGTGATTCTGTTGAGGACGCTAATTTTGTTGAAAGCATGGCTGATGCTGGGATCCTTCGTTTGTACACTTTCATTGAATGGGTCAAAGAGATATTAGCAAATAAGGCAAGCTATCGAAAAGGTGCCGCGAATACATTCAATGATCAAGTGTTCCAAAGCGAAATCAACTTAAAAATCAAGGAAACAGCCGAATTCTTCAACAATATGCTTTTCAAGGAAGCGCTACGTACTGGTTTCTTCGAATTGCAAGCGGTCAGGGACAAGTATCTCAACCTTACAGCCATGGATGGCATTCACTATGATCTTATCCTGCAATTCATCGAAATCCAAGCTATCGTCCTATCCCCGATATGCCCACATGTCGCCGAACATGTCTGGTCTTTGTTGGGGAAGAAGACAAGTATTGTCAACGCACTCTGGCCAAAAGTCGGACCTATCGATGAAATTAAAATCAAATCATCAGAATATCTCATGGAAGCTGCTCATTCGTTCAGGATATACCAAAAAGCATATCTACAAGGACCAAGAGCCTCTAAAGAAAAGCCGAAACCTGTTGCTGTTGAAAAACCAAACATTGTCGAAATCTGGGTGGCTAAAAGTTTTCCTCAATGGCAGAGCTGTATTCTTTCAATGTTGCAACTACTTTATGATCAGAATAAAGGCAAATTGCCTGATAATAAACAACTGTCCGTTGAATTAGTCAAAAAGGAAGAACTCAAGAAATATATGAAAAGGGTAATGCCTTTTGTTCAAGCAACAAGAGAGAAGTTGGAACAACTAGGGCCCAAGGCCTTGGCCCTCACTCTCGAGTTCAATGAGGCTGAAGTATTGAGAAATAACAGTGTCTACTTGGCACTCACTTTGGACGTTGATGAGGTGATTGTTCGCTATACAGATGAGGACGGAGCCAATGAAAAGATGAAGGAATGTTGTCCAGGGCAACCTTTTGTTATATTTAGTACTAAACCAGGAGTTAAGTTGCAATTAATCAACCCGGAACCGTACAATGGGCTTTTTAGTCAATGCATTAAAGTCTCCAACGGAGATACCGTCGAAACGATTAAGAACAAATTGATTAAGGATGTTAAAGCTATTAAAGGTTTGTAAAAGTCGTAGTTTTCAGTTATGCATGTTAAAATTCTTGTTATAAATTTGTTTTCTGTGTAGATTCTTCGAACATTGAATTCTGGCGTCATGAAGATCCAATCAAAGGTCCTCTAAGTCTTCCAGTCTTTAATGCTCCGACAAAAAACAAGGTCCAAATGTCCCCATCAGCGAAGTTTGTGGTAAATATTGATAAAAATACAATTTCGGTCCAAGAAAAAGGAAAGGATTTCCAAATTGGAGACATGCTATTCTACATAATGAAATAAAATGATCAATTGTGTTAAGTACGACGGCTAACTTAAAAATTTACATAAATCATAAAATAATAAATTAGATTACAAAGTGTGAATGCAAATTGTAATAGATAAAATTGGCAACATGTTTAACAGTTAAACGGAATATGTTATTTATGTATTGATTTCTTTTTCAATTATCCACCAATCCAATTAGATAATGATTTTTACATGAATAATTTAATAATTTGTGTACTTGTTTTATAAATCAATTTGTTTGTTTTTTTTTGGTCTGGAACTTTGCAGTACAAAAACGTAGCGGCAGCCAGACCCAATTATTTAATTTAAAATAAAAATTTAAAATACAAAAAATGATAGAATTTATATTACACAATAATTAGAGAATGATTTATGAATTTAACATAATTAATATTTACAAGCCTTACTTAAAATTGAAAAGATGAATGTTGCTTGCAATTAAATTGAAAAGATGAATGTTGCTTGCTATTTCATAAGTCTAAGTTTTTATGTTTTTCAACAGATTCAATAATCTCAATTGTGTTTTGGTTTGTTTCTTTGAATTGCATCTTTAAGTAGCTTTGAATTGAGAAAATCTTATTTCAAACAAAAAAAAAATTAATAAAATAAAAAGTTGCATGTAAAAAATGCTATCTTTTCATTTTCTTATTAATTAGTAATTACTCGTGTTCGCGTCTTTGTTGCTCTTTAGTTTTTCTTTTTCTTTTTGCATATGTTTTTGTTAAACAGTGAAATAAGTTACAAATCTATATATTTACAAATCAACACGTAAACTGTTGCGAAATATTTGCAAATACTTGCAAAAACATGATGTACGGAATTATTCTACTACTTTTGGAATATATGTATACAGTCAGTCCTTCGTATTCGTGTACAAAGGATTAACTGTAAGAGTTGTTTCATGACCTATGACCTTGACAGCTGTCATGGAAATACTCATTGTTCCATTTGACCTTCTCATGGAACGATAGCGTACAAAAGGCATTCGTTACGAGTTCCTTATCTCGTTTGCGTTCACAACGAGAACTCGAACGAAGGCAAGTGGAGCTTTGAAGGTGTTCCTTTTGTAAGCTATCTTGTTCCGGATTAAAATTAGCTCCGTGACGTAACCATGACGTAACGTCGAACATCTCAATGATTGTTTACAGTTTGTAAGTTATAGAATAAGTCGTAGTAGTAAGTGATGACAACAAAATGAAATGTATTTATCTCAATTTCAGGTGTTGCTAGTGGACGGTATGTCGATAGTGTGACTCTCATTGCCGAAAATCAACCGCAATCGCTTCATCGGTGGATTCAACGGCGGTACCTCGTCCTTCAGTCGACGTTCGCGTTTACGATCCTTCGATTTATGCCGCTTCTTGCGATGCGAATACGGCGTGCTATAATTGTCAACACCCTCAACACGCAGCACTTCGTATTCTGGTTCGAAATTATCCTCGCTCATGCTATTCCCTGACTCAATCACTTCATCGAGTATCGGACTGCGTTTCATACGTAGCGTTAACCGCAATCGACCGCATTTCTCCGGTGTTTTTTCCAAACGACTCGACGAATTTGCTGTCTTCATATTCATTTTCACATTCATCATATTTACATTCGTACCCATGTTTGTTGTTGTTGTTTGGTTGGTAGTGTTTGTTGTTGGTGTACTTGTTACTGATGTATCTGGATGAAGGCTACGTTCCGGCGTGATGCGCTCCACAATGGCAGTTTGTTTATGTTCAGCCTTATTTCTCATTTCAATACCGTCTTTAGTGTCACTTTTTATCACAATTTCACTAGATTTACTACAATTCGTATGTCGTTGATGCGACGATTCGTGAACAGTTGTCACTGTCGATTTCTCTTCATCATTGAATTCGTACACATCTTTATTGCTATCGGTTTGTGACGATGTTTCGTCCGTTAGGGATTTGTTTTGTTTGCTAGATCGCGACGAGTTTCGCGTTGTTCGTTTTTGTCCATGACATGAGATTTTCTTTTCTTCTACAAAGCCATTGGCCATCATCGATTCTTCTTTCTTTTCCTCGTCTTTTTGACTGCGTAACGCACGTCCAAATGAAATGCTTTGTTCTGTAAAATTCACAAAAACAAGATTTAAGAAAGAAAAATTCTCAACGAACACGAATAAGTGTCTTACCTTGTGAAGTTGTAGAAGGAACACCTTTGCCACTCTCATGAGAATCGTTAAACTTCTTGTTCTGTTGTGTGGCATCACTGACAGGATCAGTATCACTGTAAGTCGCGCTAGTGCTACTCGCATTCGACTGTAAATCATCCAAGAGATTAGCCCGTGAAGTTTGCAACATCTCTTGATACGCCAAACGCGCGTTCCTCTTCTGCAAGCGCGATGCTCGTGTGTTAACGCTGTTCGTAACATTGTTGTTGTTCTTAATCCCGTTGACGACCTTCTTTTCCGGCTTTCCATTCCCTTCATCTGTGATTGCACTTGCATTCGCCGTCGGCGTCGTAATCATTGCACCGCCATCTCCGCTATTGCGTTCGCGTCGTTGAAATTCCCCAATATCCGAAAAGTTGCATCCTTGCGCGATCAACATCTCCGCATCGTACTTAGTCAGCCCTTTCTGTCGTAACTCTTTGATGCTTAACGGAGCGACAATGTTCACCTTGTTTTCCTCCACAGTGCTTTCAACAATGTTATCGCTATCATTATGAAGTGCGTTTCCGTTGCACTCCATGGAAGTCTTGCCTCCTTGTGACTTTTGCTTCGTGCGATTGATTCGATTGTCGGTTTCACGTAATCTGTAGCCGTTGTTCTCTTCGGTTTTCTTTTCCGCATGTTTTGCAAAAGCGCCCATACTGCGACGTTCGCATGTCTCGCACTCGCAATAGCAGTTCTTGTCGCCGAAGAAATCCTCACCGTAAAAACAAGTGATTTCTTCACCGATTTCGATGTCGCGAAGGACTTTGACGCACGCCGTATCGCGACCAGTCGCAACAAACTTGCAGTTCGCGCGGCAGTCATGGTTGATGTATGCAGCTGGGCCGAGCCATAGTTGAGCGCAGTTTTTTCGACAACTGTACATGACCGAAAAGTCATTTTTACCTGGATTTAGCAGCATGCGTTCTTCATCTTCGGTTAATTCCGCAATGCAACCAACTAGGCATTCGATCTTGTCGTGTTTTTGCCATTTTTTCGTTGACGAAATTTTTGCGCCTTTTTGACCTTCTAACGAATAACGGAAGCAAGGTTCTATCACAAAACCAGATTCTTTGTCAAATACTCTTAAATATCTATAAATCTATAAAGAGAATAACAAGCTATTAACGAAATATTAAAAATACGGTGCGGGACATTGCACAACTTTCCGATACTTAGTGTAACTAACTATATGACGAAATTAGTTGTTTTCAGTTTGTGGCAAATTTCAAGTTTTCGGAATTAATATCTCACAAATTATGCTTCCTACGAAAAAATGTTATAGAGATTGAAATGTAGAGAATTTTAAGCTATATACGAATATATTTTGTGATTTTGCCTAGATGCCATATTTAGCCAGTTATGTACATATTTATGTTTTGACATTCAAGTAAAGTGCCCTTCTTTACCCACCGATTTTGCTTAATTTCGAACCAGGTCGTCCCATTACGGCAATGAACCCGCATACCAAGTTTCGTCTCGACCAGTTGCTCGGTTCGGCTAGAATTTTGTTCACAGCACACATTTGACATTTTAGGAATTAATATCT